>MJUU01038369.1:0-13166 GCA_002080025.1 Modiolus philippinarum | reverse complement strand
TAATTTTTTGTGATTAGGTCACTTTCTCAGTAACTATAAGTGGTAGGTCAATGATATTTGGTCTTGACAAGTACATGACAGTCTGCTAAATGGCTTTTGCCTGTGACCTCAATTTCACAGTCCAATGAACATGTTAAGTTTCCTAGGATCTATTAATGTAAGGTCAATAATATTTGTTATGTGGGTTTGTCTTAGATGGAAGATGACAGCCTGCTGTTTGGCTTTAGCCCTTGACCTCATTTTCACGGTCTAGTGGACATGTTTGGTGTTCTGTATCTAGCAATGGTAGGTCACTGATGTTTGGCATTTTGGTTTTGGGTGATACATGACACTCTGCTGTTTTGCTTTTGTCAGTTAATTTAATTTCACAGTCTATCGAAGATGTTAAGTTTTCTGATTTAGGCAATTTGAGTTTTCACATCAATTTTGCGACCAAGTAGGGACGGGAGAGACATCAATTTGGGTCCACACTTGTTACGTATGTAGCTTACCTGACTCGAACAGGGCTTTTTCAGGCTAATTTGGGAAAAACCACCTTTTCTGAAATTGGGAAGATTTATCGACATTTTTTATACGATCGCAAAAATTTTTGCGGTCGTATATTGGTATGGTGCTGTCGTCGTCCTCGTTGTCGTCGTCCTCGTTGTCATTGTCGTCGTCGTCGTCTGTAGACACTTTAGTTTTGGGTCAATAACTTTAGTTCCAGTAGATCAATCCTTATGAAATTTTAACATAATGTTCTTTGGTACAAAAGGAAGGCTTGGCTCAGTTTTGGTCATTGTGGCCCCACCCGTTTTTAAAAAAGGGGCCAAAAAGGGTTAAATTGGGTGTTTTCACATGTTTGTCTGTAGAATCTTTATTATTAATCTGATTTTGATGGGGTTTCTTTCAGTGTGCTCCTGAGGAAATTTCCAATCTGGGTTATGCCAATGTATTTCACGTAGCATGTACAGCTCACGAGATAAATGGGGCCCAACAGGGGCAAATCTCCAAAAAAATAATTTTTTTATTTTAAGTCCGATTTTGATGCAGTTTTTTTAATGGATTCCTTGTGAAAAATTAATATGGCCCTCAGCTATTAGATTTTTGATAACTTGCTTCCTTTCCCAGCTATGACTATGTGGGGCCGAACGGGGCCAAAATTGTGAATTTGCAGATTATGTAGAATTTTTATTTTTCATCCGATTTCGATGGGATTTTTTTTTTTGGATTCCTCTTGATCTAAGCTTTCAGATGTATGCACACGGGTTTTGTGTAGGTCTTACCGTTTCGGAGCTACAAGGGGTTAAAGGGGCCAAAAATGCAATTTATCCAGGGATGACGCTACTATATTATTTAGGGCCGCCCGGCGGCCCCATTCCCCTCTTGGCAGCCCCATTCCCCAAACAAGAAAATTCCCAATCGCGGCAACGATGTTTACAAAATCTGGATTTTTTTCATTTCTGTCTCCGGTGAATCTTTCGTTCCGATCTGTGTCGCTTTTTGTTAGAACCGGAAATTACTCCAAACATCACAGTAACGTCCAGGAGTAACTAAGTAATGCAATTTACGCTATTTACGACCACCCTGTAGATGAACAAAATGTCTGAGATCACAAATGTCCATAAGGGAACATCTTGAAAGTCAGAATGTGTAAAGTGAATTAAATTCTTGTTGTTATCGTTCATTGTTGTGTCTAAAATTCGATACTTTAATCCGTGACTTTTGAAATAGGTGGTATCGTGCAAATGCTTTCATTGCCAAAGATACGGTTTGCATTGAAATAAATATTGAATATTTATGACTTGAAATCAGAGTTTCTGAAACTGGGACTTTTAAACTGGTTGAGAATTTGGAACTGCACTTCATATGGGAGTGCTTTCATTTCTACTAGTTAAAATTAGGGGGATAACGATTCACCGAAGTTTCGATGAACCGCGATTTTTTTGTTCGGTTCGATTTTCGGTTCTTTAAACCCGTATTTCGATTCGGTTTCGATCCGGAATGTTCAGTATGTTACAAACGAAAGCTAACAACTCAACCGCAGACACAATGACCTGTGTGATATGCAGCGTAGTCAATGCAAATAACATTTTTTCACTATAAACGTGCCTATGTATGTAACCGCTAACTATATACGTCAAAATATTCACGAGAAGTTGGCAACATAAGCCGAAAATCTTTGTTTTGTTGGAGGAAATGACTCTAATGTAAACTTCCGGTTTTTAGCGGTATGACTTATTACTGCTAAAGCGCAGTAACGAACAAAACCAACTACGGGTGTGTAAAAAATCCAACTTGCCGACCATAGTTTTTTAGTTTGCTTCAAATAAGGAACGTTCAGAGCTTATATATCTCAGACAGCTTTTGAACAGAGAGGATTATTTACAATTACTTAGATTTTCTTATACTTCCAGTTTGAGTTTGCTAAAAATCACTAAATAATAAAGATCTGAGATTAGTTATAAGTATCAGAACTATAGTTGTTGGAGCAAACAAATCACTGGATTACTTCTTACAATAGAAAAACACTGAAAAACATGAAAAATGCTAAATCAACTGGTACAATTTACATTTAAAGTAGTTAACATTAATTATATACACATCATAGAATCTTCCTAAGTGTCACTGATAAAAATGACGCAAGAATGAATCGAATCGAAACGCATCGAACCGTAGCCCTTGTATCGTGATACGTATCGAACCGTGAGGTAGGTGTATCGTTACACCCCTAGTTAAAATGAAATGTGGAAATGACTTGCTGTATGATTAATGAATGAATGCATAGTCTTTTCATGGAATGAGGTAGATATATATCATTGGGTATGAAGGGTTTGATTTTGGTGATAATATTGAAATGTGCCAGTCATCTTTATTTGCAGACAACCAAAGAATTTCTGACAGAATGTTGATTTGCTTTCATATAGGAGAAGAGCAGTACTTCTTTGGTTGATGATCAGCCTGATAAAATTCAAATCTGGTGTAATTTGAAAAACTATATAAAATATAGTCTTAATGTTTGAAAAAATGTATAAAATATAGCAATTTTTCTAAATATGTCAAATCTTTATTTTTCATCGGATTTCAATTGGATTTTTTTCTTTGGATTCCTCTTGATCTAAGCTTTCAGAGGTATGGCAACAGATTTGGCGTGGCTTTTACCGTTTCCGAGCTACATGGGGTCAAAGGGGCCGAAATTGTAATTTTCTAAATATGTCATATCTTTATTTTTCATCAGATTTTGATGGAATTTTTTTCTTTGAATTTCTATGGATGTAAAGTCTTAGATGATAGTACATATTTTGCATAGCTCTTACGTTTTTTTCATCAGTATTAAAGTGATCAGAAAGGTTGAATTTTTCCCTATTTTGTTTCTAGCTAATAACTGTGTCATGCTTCTTTTTGTGTCCATCTAATTATTTTGTCAAGCTCTTTACTGTGTCCACATTCACTTTAAACTACTTTTGTTGAAATTTCAGTGGTCGACATGCTGCGGTCGTATCATGCTGCNATTGGATTTTTTTCTTTGGATTCCTCTTGATCTAAGCTTTCAGAGGTATGGCAACAGATTTGGCGTGGCTCTTACCGTTTCCAAGCTACATGGGGTCAAAGTGGCCGAAATTGTAATTTTTCTAAATATGTCATATCTTTATTTTTCATCAGATTTTGATGGAATTTTTTTCTTTGAATTTCTATGGATGTAAAGTTTTAGTTGATAGTACATATTTTGCATAGCTCTTACGTTTTTTTCATCAGTANGGAAAAAAGCTCACAGTATTTTTGTAATTTAGAGAAAAAACATTATTTAGAAAAAATTATTCCAAAAGTTATTCGAGATGATGGATCAGAAATTCTGGATCCCTCTGAAATCAGAAAAGAGCAAAAACTTTTTTATCAAAATTTGTACTCTAGCTCAAAGCCAGTGTTGCGTGACACTCACAGGGAGACATTTCTTCTGAATGAAAATCCATTTAATACAAAATTGACTCCTGAAGAGATGGAGCTCTGTGAAGGTCATCTAACACTACAGGAATGTCTTAACTCTTTGAAAAATATGAAAAATTCAAAGTCACCAGGTATTGATGGATTTACAGTTGAATTTTATAAATTCTTCTGGAATGATATTAAAATAATTTTAATTCGATGTTTAAATGAAGCTTTAGACAGTGGTCAATTTTCTATAAGTCAACGGCAAGGTTTAATTACATGTTTACCGAAGGAAGACAAGTTAAAGTTTTATTTGAAAAATTGGAGACCTATTACTCTTTTGTGTGTTGACGTTAAAATTGCTACAGCAAGCTTAGCAAATAGACTTAAACCTATTTTAGGTAATATTATAAGTCAAACACAGAAGGGATTTTTAAAGGGTCGATATATAGGGGAATGTACAAGACTTATATTTGATTTGATGGAAAAAATGGAGGAAGAACACATTCCTGGATTATTATTACTGGTAGACTTTGAAAAGGCTTTTGACACTGTTGAGTGGTCTTTCATTGAAGAAACTTTGAATTATTTTGGATTCGGTCCTTCATTTATTAATTGGATCAAAGCATGTTACTGTAATATTTCTAGTACTATAATAAACAATGGTTATATTTCAGAGTCTTTTGCACTAGAAAGAGGGGTTCGTCAAGGGGACCCTTTTTCTCCTTATTTGTTTATTTTGGTGTTGGAATTATTAAGCAGTGCAATAAAAAATGATCCAGATATTTCAGGTATTACGATTGGAGGTTCTGAATTCTTATTAAGCCAATATGCTGATGATTCCTCCTTAGTCTTGGATGGAGAAGAAGTATCTTTAGAAAAATCATTATCATTGTTTCAATTGTTTTCGGAATGTGCTGGACTCAAGATTAATGTACATAAAACAGAAGCTATATGGATTGGATCAAAAAAGGGTAGTATGAACAAAATTTTGCCTGAAAAAAATTTGTCATGGAATTTTTCTGGGAAATTCAAGTTACTTGGAATTTGGTTTGAACTTGCAAAAGAAGATAAGACTATGATAAATTTTCAAGAAAAATTAAAAAGTATCAGGTCTTTGTTGAATTAACATATATTGGAAGGATTACTGTGATTAAAACCTTGGCACTACCCATATTGGTACAAGTGTTAACTGTCCTTCCTAACCCCCCAGAAAATTTTATGGAAGATATCCAAGGTATTTTCTATAATTTTTTGTGGAAGGGAAAACCAGATAAAGTAAAGAGAACAGTTATGATCAGTGATTATAAAGATGGAGGTCTGAAACTCCCTCATGTGGAATCATTTTGTTATAGTTTGAAAATGTCGTGGCTGAATAAATTTTTTGACCCACAAAACTATTCACCTTGGAAGATTTTGTTATTAAACGATAAAATCATATCCAAAAATGGGGTGGTGACAAGATTTTATATTTAAGTAAGGTAGGACTTGAAATTTTATCAAAAGAACTAAATCATTTCTGGCGGGATGTTATAAAGAATTTTTCCAAGCTCAAAGAAAAAAATATTAATATAATGGATAATCCAAATGAGGTTTTGAGCCAATCCATATGGCTTAATTCCAATATAAAAATAGATGGGAAAATGGTAATAAAACACAATTTTTGTGAAAATGAAGTGTTCTTCATAAATGATTTAATATCAGAAAATAAAACAGTTTATACATTTGAGGAATTCAAAGATGAATATAATTTGAAAGTGACATTTGTTGAATTTTATGGATTGATAAGTGCAATTCCAACTAGCTGGAGGAGACTTGTACATGGTAAAGAAAAGTTGAATAATATAGAAAATAAAATAATAGATAAACTGAAATGTGATTCTAAACCATGTAAATATTTTTACAATTTATTTTTGGAACAAGTGACAGAGACACCTCTAGGGGCACAACATAAATGGGAATATGAATTAAATACAGAAATTGAAGACTGGGGGCAAATATATACCACATCTTTTTTGATATCAAAGGACTCTGTTCTTCAAAATTTTAATTTCAAACTCTTTCATAGAATTTTGGCATGTAACTCTTATTTGCATAAATGCAAACTAAAAGAAACAGAGCTTTGTACTTTCTGTTCAGAAACTAAGGAAAAACTAATACATATTTTTTGGGAATGTTCATTTGTGCAAATTTTTTGGATTGGTATAAGAAATTCATTGAATTGCTGTGGAATTACGATTCCTCTAAACCCAAAAGCAAAAGAAATTATTTTTGGTGTGACAAATGAATCACAGACATATGATACTATTAATCATACTTTACTTATTCTGAAATATTTTATTTATAAATGTAGATGTGATGGAAAAAAACCTTCTGTTAAGGGGGGAATTGAATATTTAAAATATTATATTAACATAGAAAAAAATTCTGCACTGTACTTATCCCCTGCACAGAATAATAAAATTAATAAAAAGTGGTCACTTCTGGAGGCAGTAGTTGTATAAAAGTATACTGTTGATTTAAAAAAAAAGATATGGATATATATATATACACTGTCAGAATGATATTTTATACTTTATATGTGTCTGTCGTATTGTAATTTAACATGTTTACTTGAAAAATAAACAAATTACAAAAAAAAACTGTGTCATGCTTATTTTTGTGTCCATCTGATTATTTTGTCAAGCTCTTTACTGTGTCCACATTCACTTTAAACTACTTTTGTTGAAATTTCAGTGGTCGACATGCTGCGGTCGTATCATGCTGCACTCAGCGTAGCCCTTTATTTGCATTTTGGGAAAATAATATGGTTTCAATAAATTTATATGTTTCTGGTAGGGAAGAGAAAAAAAACTGCTACATATTATGCATGATTCTATTTTTTCCACTCTTTGTTGTCTTTTAAATTGTTCCAAAGTTTCATTTTCTTCATTGGTTAGGTCATGGTTTCCTTCAGTGCACATCCATGCAGTATAAAGACCCCTTCTATATTTCTCTAAAGAGAGCAGACGCACTGGGTGTCGTATGGAAGGCTAAATTTCCTGCCCCTACCCATTTCTCCAATTTTCCAGTGGCAGTCAAAAGTCGTTGCCCAGGTTGTCCCTTCCAACTTTATTTCTTTCTTCTGATACTTTCAATTTTTTGAATTAATTAACTTGTTCTCGTCCTGATATACTGTAGCTGAAATATTGCTCATTGGACGTTAAACTCTAACTAATCAATCAATCAATCAGTGCACATCCTCTTAATATTGTAAAAGGAGACTTGAAGCAGATGATCATAGGCACTTGTTTCATGAAGTGGATTATGTAGAGAGGGGGTATGGATTTTCATGAAACAAGTGCCTGTGAAGATAACTCCTGGGGTGTACATATAACATATCAAATTCATAACTGAACCCCCCCCCCCCTTACCGCAGTAGAGGTTGATACTGGTACTATTTGTTGTACATCTTGTAGCTCCGTAGAAACATCAACTTCAATTGCCTTTTCACTTTAATACTCTGTTAGATACGATAATGTAACCTTCAGTCCATTACAAGTCTACGTTCTCTGAGGGTTACGTTATCGTATCCAAGACTGTTTGTTCAGTGCTAAAGGGTTCAGACTTACTGTCAATAACTATTATTAGTACTACATTTTGTGTACCCGAAGGTATCATACGTTTTGTTTAATCAAAAATAAAGTTTTCTGCACCCGTTTGCATCTGCTGTCAATATTCTTTGACATACTTTATTCACTTCCTGTTTACTTTCTACCTGCAGAAATGGAAACATGCAAGACAAGTCCATTTTCGCTATACGGGTGAACAAACTGAATTCCATGTTGATATTTGTATAAGTTCTCCTTGATTTCTACGATAAACCATTGATTTAGCCGATTTCAACTAGAGAAATTGCCGAAAGGACAGTGAAATAATATCCTGGAACCGGGAGTGTTCCTTCCTACATACTGTATCTTATTGGTCTGACTCAGAGAAACGCTTGATGAAAAGGACAAGACAGAGGGCATAAAATCAATGTCACATAGAGTCTCAAAATACCAGAATAACGATTTACAAAACTGGCCTCTTATTGGGAAAATTTACACTGAAATTGGAAAAATAAACACCTTTTCACCATTGGGAATCGGCCGATAATCGGCCCCCTATGATAGCCAGAAAAAGCCCTGTCAAAGGGTCAGTGTGACCTATTGCAAACACTTGGCATCTGTCATCCGTTAACTTTTCACATTTTCATCTTCTTCTCTGAAACCACTGAAGCAAATTCAACCAAACTTAATAGGAAGGACTTATGGAAGGTCCTTTACAACAAAGATTGCTCATTTTGTTCCGATCCAATAAAAAACATTACAGCTACAGGGCTTTCATTTGAAGCCGGTTGCCGCCGAAATTCGACGTCTACTGGTGCCTTGGCCGTCGTCCGTCCATCTGTTAAACTTTTCACATATTCATGTTAAACTTTTCACATATTCATCTTCTCCTCTGAAACAACTGAAGCAAATTCAACCAAACTTAAAAGGAATGATGTATGAAAGGTCCTTTACAAAGATTGCTCATTTTGTTCCGATCCGATAAAAAACATGGCGGCCAGCGCGGGACTTAGGTTTAACATTGGACCCTATGGGAAAAATCATATTTTCATCTTCTGCTCTGAAAAGGCTGAAGCAAATTGAACCAAACTTTACAGGAATGATGAACTAAAGGTCCTTAACAAAGATGGCACATTTCTTTCCGATCCGACGAAAAACATGGCCGCCAGCACGGAACATGGTTTAACATAGGACCCTATGGGAAAATCACATTTTCATCTACTTCTCTGAAACCACTCAAGCAAATTCAACCAAACTTTACAGGAATGATGTATGGAAGGTCCTTTACAAAGATCTCTCATTTTGTTGTGATCCGATAAAAAACATGGCCGCCAGCGCGGAACTTAGGTTTAACATTTGACCCTATGGGAAAAATCACATTTTCATCTTCTGCTCTGAAAAGGCTGAAGCAAATTGAACCAAACTTTACAGGAGTGATGTACTTTAGGTACTTAACAAGGATTTCATATTTCGTTCCGATCTGACGAAAAACATGGCCGCCAGCACGGAACATGGTTTAACATAGGACCCTATGGGAAAATCACATTTTCATCTACTCCTCTGAAACCACTGAAGCAAATTCAACCAAACTTTACAGGAATGATGTATGGAAGGTCCTTTACAAAGATTGCTCATTTCTTTCTGATCAGATAAAAAACATGGACGCCAGCACGGAACTTAGGTTTAACATTTGACCCTATGGGAAAAATCACATTTTCATCTTCTGTTCTGAAAAGGCTGAAGCCAATTCAACCAAACTTTACAGGAATGATGTACTTAAGGTTCTTAACAAAGAAGGCTCATTTCGTGCGGCCTCCAGACCCCCCCGCATAAAAATTTTTCGCCTCGCTTCACCAGGCGTTCTCCGCCTACTTTTCTTGGAGAGTCTCCTACTTTTAAAAGTGTTGAAAGCCCTGCAGCTAGTGCAGAACTTAATTAAGATACATGTAGGACCCTATGGGAAAAATTACCTTTTCATCATCTTCTCTAAAACCACTGTAGCAAATTCAACCAGACTTTACAGGAATGATGTATGGGAGGTGCTTTACAAAAATTGCTGATTTCAATTTGACCAAAAACATTGTCGCCAGTGATTAATGTAGTTTAGGGAAAATCATCCTTTTCATCTGCTGTTTTGAAGCAAATTGAACTAAACTGTATTGGAGTGATGTATAGAAGGTCTTTTGCAAAGATTACTCACTTCATACATTGTCATGGGATCTTACAAAAACTGGGATGCCAATTGAGAACAGCTAACATTAGATTATTGGTTTAATTTGAATATTTATCTTTGTATATCTTTGTATAATTGATATTTACATACATAACATTAGACCTTGTTGGGAAAATTCATTGTTTGGTAATGCAATGATGTAGCGTTGTTCAACATTTAGTAAGTCACAAGTGAATTCGCTCAAACCAATGCTAGGGGTTGTTCTGAACTTACTATGAGGTAGGAATGTTTGCTCTTTGTTGAAGGCCTCATGGGGACTTCAAGATGAAGAACAACAATGAAGTTTCCACACATCCTGAAAAACCCTTGAATTTCATTTTGAACTTCAAGGGCCTGAAAAAGACCTTGAATTTTTAAATATTTGGAAATATCCTGGAAATCCCTGGAAACTGATTATCTAAACTTTGAATTTTGTCAACTATTTTGGCCCTTGAAAATAACTAGAATATCCTTGAAAAGTCCTGGAAAAATCCTTGAATTTAGAGACATCAAAGCAGTGGCAACCCTAGTTGTTCCATTTGCTTAATCTTACCATGTATTTATAGGGATTTTGTCCCCATGTACATTTATTTCATATCCCTTTACTTGTTCATTGCATTGAAGTATTTTGTCAGTTGAGCAATACAGGCTCAGTTTCCAAGCCTCTTGATTAATTTTGACTGTCGGGGAAAGTGTTTTAAGGAATAAGGCCAAAGTTGTGTTTTTCTCTGTTTTGCGTCCGCGTGCGGGTAGGTTTTTGTCGGTCGTGTGGTGAAAACAAACACGAAAGTTTTTTTCATTTGTCAAAAAAATTGAAATTTTGATATACCGGAGATAACAGTATACCGCAAATAGTTTCTTTCCCCTACAAATTATTCCCCCGTAGAAAAGAAAACATGTTGGCTGGAAAATTTAAAGATTATGAGCACAAAAGGTGCATAAAACTATTGGAAGTATCACCGGAAATAGTGTATGTTTCCCTGTCAAAGGATGTAATACCAGACCCTTTCTCAGTTTTGCCAATAACATAACCGGCACTTATTTTGGCAAGTCTATATTTGTCGTACCAGACCCCCGGACCAGACCCTTTCTCATTTTTGCCCATAACCAGTCAGGGATCCCACTGCATGAAGTAAAAACTTTTCACCAGCTTAGGTTAATTATTTTTACTTTAGGAAGTAAATAAAATCAGCATTAAGGTGTCTGCAGGGTATTAATTTCCTATTATAGAATTTTGTGAAATTTTCTGTGTAGAAACATATTTGTATTTTTGTTCAAAATTTAAAATAAAATTTGGGGGTCACCGTGCATTTAAGCGCAAAATCAGAAATCGAAAATTTCAGGATTTTACATAGAAATAATAGGGAAAATGATCATATGAGAGGATAGTTTGAAAAATTTATTATAGAATTTTTTCATACTTTGCATGTGTTTAATAATTATTATGTAATTTACATATAAAAAATAAAAATTAGGGGTCACCGTTGAAATAAGAGAGAAAAATTGCAAAATGTTAATTTCTGTAGTGATATTTTATCAAATTATCTCCCTTGAATAATTTCTGTGTTCTGTAAATCCAGCAACAGATTTAAAGCTCGTGTGTTTTAGCTCACGTTTNACTATTGGAAGTATCACCGGAAATAGTGTATGTTTCCCTGTCAAAGGATGTAATACCAGACCCTTTCTCAGTTTTGCCAATAACATAACCGGCACTTATTTTGGCAAGTCTATATTTGTCGTACCGGACTCCCGGACCAGACCCTTTCTCATTTTTGCCCATAACCAGTCAGGGATCCCACTGCATGAAGTAAAAACTTTTCACCAGCTTAGGTTAATTATTTTTACTTTAGGAAGTAAATAAAATCAGCATTAAATTTATTTACTTGTACAAGTAAATTTAGATAAAATACATAGGTTTTCTCCATTCAGTGTCTCAATATATAAATTTTCATAGGATAATTCATAATTTTCTATGAAAATTTGATTTTTGATCTTATCATTCAAGTAAAAATTGATTAGGGGCACAATGTTTTTCTTGAGGCGCAAGCTAGCCAAAGATTAGACCTTTGGGACTTTTAACAGCTATTAATATTGAATTAAGTGGTCTACAACTTGCATCATTACCACATGAAGATTTAATTACAATATGATGCTTGTAATTTGGTTAAATTTGGTCTAATAGGGTGAACAGTGAGCCTGAAATGGGGAAAGGCGGTTTTGGAATGAATATACTGCATTTCTCAAGGCTTACCTGTTTAAGTAAAAAGTTTTTACTGATAGAGGTAAACAGAATTTTTACTGCTTCAGGTAAATAAATTGACTTTGGTAGGTGAAATGATTTCACTTTATCCAGTTGGATCTTTGACTGATAACATAACCGGAACTTATTTTGGCAAGACTATATATAATTTGTCCAGTTAAACTCTTATTTAATAAATTTTTCCTGTCTCCAACCAAAGGGGGTAAGAAAATCGAAGTATCATTGGGTTTGAAATGGAATGCCATTGACGGTGTTATTTTTTTATCTTATGTTTCCTTAGGAATCTATGAGAATCAATGAAAAGGTGACTAGTCTACACATGGAAAAGGCTTTTAATGCCTTAATGAATAGCTAAGTACCACTTATGTATCAAAGAAATTTATGATGAATGAAAGTAAGCCAAAAGACTGTCATGTGAAATAGTGTCCGGGTGTGATAAATTTGTATTGAACACCATCAATAGAGACTGAAAGTAATCGTTCTAGTGTTTTATTCCATCCAATAATGAGACTGGACAGTATTTCATGATGGAATATGTATACAATAACTTGCAAAATTTTGTCAATAGTTGTCAGATTTAATTTTTATAAGGCATGAACCACTTGATTTTCAGGGGCCCTGGGATTTTTACCTGAGCCAGGAAATTTTTTTGCTCACTTCGCTGGCCAAATTGTTTTTTTTCTCATATTCACTTTGCTAGGAAATTTTGTTGAGCCGGGCTTTTTTGCAAATGGACAGAATCAGGACCAGATTATTTTTTTTCGGCCCAGATGCTAGTCAGAAAATTTTTTGGGGCAAAAATCGGAGCCAGAATTTTTTTTNCCCCCCCCCCCTTGAAAATCAAATGGTCTGTGCCTAACCGGGTTTCGAAAGTACATGTAAGGGGTAATACAGTTTAGCTCTTGTCCGCTCATCTGTCTGTGGGTCCACACTCTTGAACACATCATTTCTCTTATTTTTCTTCCTGTTCTGCTCATAGCAAATGTGTAGTTTGAAACTTACTATGGCATTTTGTACCACACCTCTGATTCACATCCTGGAGTAATGGTCCTTCACTTATCTACTTCCTGTTTACTAATAGCTGTTTTTTTTTTCATTGTGGAATACATGGAAATTTTCAAAACATTTTTTTTTTGGATTGTGTAATAACAAATTGACATTTGGTCTTAAAGCTTTCAGTATGAGGAGTTGTACCCTG
>MJUU01038366.1:3728-23323 GCA_002080025.1 Modiolus philippinarum | reverse complement strand
TATCAAAATGAGTATTACAATTTACACGTTCCACCCTGGCCTGATACAATTTTCATTCGACCAGCATGACCAGTGGCCTATAGATACTTATCACCCTTCCCATGGTTATATCAGCCTGCAGATCCTCTCCGCAAAAAGCCATATTCGGTTGACCTGGATATATCAAGCAATTCTTCTAAAGTTTCAAAGGATATAACTTTTATTCAAGATTTCACACGAAGTCGGACGGATACATCTATTGCATTTGCTCTTCTTCTTCTTCTTCAAGTTTTCCAGTATTCCATCATTGACTTGATGATTAATTACTGGTGCATGCGTGGCCTATATACATCAAATTTAGTAATTACATATTATATACAGAAAAATAAGTGCACAGAAATAACTATATGTAGCATTCAAGACGGTAGTGATTAAAACTATTTACAGGAGACTGAAGTATTTAGTTAAGTGTGAAGAGAACAGCTGTTGTAAGCTGATCTCTGAATGCGTCGACTGATGATGACTGTATGATAACTGTAGGTAGTAAGTTCCACTGTGTTATAGTATATGGAAAAAAGGAAAATCTGTACAAGTAATGTGTCTCTTTCCAATTCTGCATTCAAACCAGAAACGTGATTACACAAATAGATAAACTAGACATCAGAAAAATTGTAGAAACAAGGTCGTTGATATATCCTGCAGAGCTTTGACGTTTTCACATTATGATATTTTATGAAAGGATATGGAGTAAATGAACATGAGACAATAACACATATGTAAACTCCAACTGCATATACATGTAAATGTTAATGAGCTGTATGGCCATTTCGGAAATTAATTCCTCATCAGCAGCACTAGAACCCAAATATAGGAAATCCACAATATCAAAAAATGTTTAAAATGCATAAAACCAAACGAAATCCGAATAATCAGCTAAGGACAAAACTACGATGGAGGGAGTTCAACCTTACTATAGTAGGTTTTAGAATTTACTAGTACATAAATTAGATAATATTTGTAAACAACGTATACACATGAGATATAATCTCATGTACAAGTACGCCATATCTAAGAAAAATAAAGAGCATACATCTCAACACGGGGAATTGTTTTACAAACTCCACACAGCATTAAAAGACAAACTCCAGTAATAAATATTTTACGAAAGGATATGGAGTAAATGAACATGAGACAATAACACATATGTAAACTCCAACTGCATATGAGCTGTATGGCCATTTCGGAAATTAATTCCTCATCAGCAGCACTAGAACCCAAATATAGGAAATCCACAATATCAAAAAATGTTTAAAATGCATAAACCAAACGAAATCCGAATAATCAGCTAAGGACAAAACTAAGATGGAGGGAGTTCAACCTTATGTTTTAGAATTTACATAAATTAGATAATATTTTTAAACAACGTATACACATCATAAAAGCTCCAAGGAACGAAAGGATATCATAACAACCAAAGGGTGCTGCAGCATTCAAAATCGACATTATTTGGAGTAGTTCCATCAAAATATTCATCCAGTTGCAAAACCTTTGCTACCAAAATAAAAAAAAATACTACAAAACAAATTTTTGAAGCTGAAAATTGCTGAAAAAGCAAGAATGACATGTTTGTCGAATTTCTCGCTCAACTTTGGGAGAATTGGAAACCTTGGTTCAATAAATACTAATCTAAAAAGCAAAATAAGGATGATAAACAAGTTATCGGGCTTTTGACAGCTGATGTATTGTAAAATATCATCCCACTTGCCAGAATATGAAGCTGTACTTCATATTCTGGCTCACGGCTATTATTTTATGATACATTGCTGTCAAGAGCCCGATAACATATACATATGTATATGTCTCTGATTTGACTGATTAATCACTAGGCTACTCAAGATTACACTTAGCATGGACACTAGGGATGAGTATCGTCAATAAAACATTGTATCACATACATGTGATAGCTCCCGGATCCTGCGGGAGTCTCCTGTTTTTAAGCCCTGAAATTTGTCCTCCCTGATTTGGCTGTAAAACTCCCACATTTAGCTTGTTAAAAATAATGTGAAAAGTAAACTGTTTTGTACCCTATATATAATGCCTGTCAATCAGTTGCGCTTGGTTGATTTCTCATTGAATTTAATGATATTTTTTTGTTTTAAATAATCACAGGTGTCATTTATAGCCTCCAGCAACATGGCCATGATTTAATTATCGTCATGTTGTTTTACGAGTCACCATATATGCATGTTTACATAAGTCAAAGTGGCATTTGAAAGCCCAGTTAAGGAATTTAGGACATGTAATACACATATATTAGACAATGAACTGTTTGTTTAAAGTTATAAGCCCTGATATTCACAATTTCAAACGTAAAACGGACTAACCAGGTCAAAACTTCGAATGGTTCAATTACGCAATTGATGTCCAGAGTTATTTCCCCTTATAGTGTGTATAACATAGACCAAAAAAAACTTTCAGGTGTTACCTTTAATTAAAATCATCTATCAATTCTTCAGAAATGAAAAGTTACATCTTTTTTAGGAATTTTTATTGAATTTTACTATATATTGTTTAAATATTTGCAAATTTAAAAATATTAGTACATTGTATACTCAATGAAAATAATATTAGAAACTTATACATGCAGTGATTTAGCTAGCGCTCGTCACTTTCGCCATTGACGAATGTTTTTTAGAAGTGGCGAATTTTTTCAGACTGAATTCGTCACTTGGAATTTTGAAAATCGCCAAATATGAAAATATTATGTTCATAATCTTTGTTACTGTAATCTGATTGTCCAAACTGACACTTTAATTACACCTGTCATATCAATTAAAGGATTAGTTCAGTGGTAAACAAACGCCATCGGTGATTTGTTTACCTGTGTTCCCTGGCTTGTTATCACTAATTACCGATCACTCAGAGATAACCTGCTTACCTGTATGGCATCATCAGTTGTTTAAAATTATTATGGTATTGAACATTAAAAGTATTCTTTCAGCAAAATTTTCATACTTCCCCTTTGAAAACATTGATTTTTTTTACAAACCACGTGTTTTGATAGTGGGTTATTTCCCCTTTAAAATTTGTCTTTCAATTTCCTTGAAATTATTTTGTAGAAATTTACTATGCTGATATTTGCTTCATTCAAGATCACACAAAATTTATATTGCACCACTATTTAATCTTAAAGGTGCTTAAAAACAACATATGAATGGTATTTTGAAAAATAATTTATTTTTTATTACAAATACATAGAAGTTTGAATTAAGTTTTAAAATATGTTAGACTGCAGAATTTTTGACAGCAATAAATTAAGCAGCAAACTGCAATGCATGCTGATGATTTTCTCTGACTTAGAGATACATTTCTTAAGATGGAAGTACAGAGAGAGTATGAAAATACAAAACTTAGGTGTGGAAGACGAACATATAAAGTGAATATCAATTTGTTACTATAATATGAAGTATTAAATGCAAGAAAAATTTTAAAAAATATTAATAATCAAATTATTATCTTCATGTTGATTATTATCTGCATAGTACAAATTCGATACGCAAAAGTGACTAATGGTCTCAAAATCCTAGCTAAAACCCTGTACATGTTATATATATTACTGTTAATTTCATAAATGTGGTTAGTAATCCTGTTGCTGAGAGAATTGATCAATAGGTTGGTATCTTTGCCTAAAACAGTCCAAAAAGTCATTGTGTGAAATTATCTCCCTTCTAAACATGCTAATGAGGTTGACGTCTACTTCATCAGCCATATTTTAGAAACACACCGTCTGTTAATGGTGCATAGTAACGGCTAGGTATTAAGCTTGTTAGGGTATATAAATCACAAAGGAACGATGCATTTAGTAAAACAAAAACATTTACAAAATAAAAGTTAACAATTTGTCTGCTATTGCACGTTCAATTGCTTATAGTTGATGTCAAATGTCTTCACTGCGACCACACAAAAATTAACCTGGCGACAATCAAATATTATTAAAAGGCAAAAAAATACCGGGGGTGGACACAATTTCTGTATTAAAAGATAGCCAAAGGATTAATCTTGAAGGGTAAGTATGAAATAATTGATTTCAAAGATGTATATTTCAAAGATCCAAAATGATATCCCGTAACCAAGGTATAATTTAGGGTGGTACATTGTATCATTATTTGGCGGTAAATGTTATTTATAAACACTGCCCAGGCACTCACAGGGATCAATGTACCCCATTATAATAAAATTATACGAAATTAATGGGAATGTTTCGAGATTTCTGTATCTAAATATTTATTTGGAACGGTTGTCGAATGTTTACTGTTCCATTTAAAACAATAAAACATTACTGTAGACAAAAAATCAAATTACAATTACTTGAATGGGCCTCTGACTCTAAGTTGTAATCATGACGTATATAGGTAATTTCGATTTCATTTCTAAAAATAGAGCCAGTATTGTAGCAGCTAGACGCCATGAACTTTGGGGTTTTATTCTGGGAATTTGCGTGGAAGGGGGGAAATGAAATTTTGCACACATATTGATCAATTCTTTATGAATCAGTATGTCGATTTTGGAGAAAATCTGGAGATGTATATTTGAGTCGTCCAGAATGAGACACCAACTTCAGTCCATTTATACCACAATTTACACAATAATAACAAACTTTACAATCAAACGGCCAACATTTACATTATTTCTGAACCTTAATGAAATACACGATTTAAAAAATCATTAAATTTTCTAATTAGAAACAACTTTTTGGAATCTGTAACTACGGAAAACAATCTAAGTACCGTAGACCTTTTTTGTTTCGTTTAATGAAGAGTTCCATTTCTTTTGTTTAAAACAAATCACTGATTGGCCTGAAAATGTTCACAAAAGACATTTAAATATTCCTCAATAGGTCATTGATTTTATTTATAGGTCAGGCATTTAAATCACTTTGGATGAAGCATGGTGTTCAGGCAACCTGAACAAAAATACTCACTTTAGGAATTACTGTAAAGTACATCTCAACTATTACCTAGGTTTTGAAATATCAAGATAAAATCTAATTATAGTACTAGGGGTTTAAACTGTACACCTGGTTAATTTATGAAAAATGCATGTTTATCCTCAATTGGCCTTTCCAATATAAAAAACAAGTTTGGGTGAACTTGACTTGTTTCTTGTTGAAATTTACATCAGGTAAACTGGTCCATATCCAGGACAAATACAATGAATGGGTATGTGAAATTGACATCAGGTAAACTTGCCCATATCCAGGACGGGAATGTTAACTTTCTTCCTTGAAGGTCATTGAGAAACCTTTAGTGTACATTCAGTAATAGCAGAGACATATAATTACAGAGATTGGCAACTTGACGAATTACCGTGAAATCTCGCCGCCATCGAGACTTCGATAAAACTTCCACTTCACAAACAAATCGCTAATATCTCGATAATGTATGAAAATATCATAATAAAACTATCTAAACACAACCACAGTGGTAAAATACTTTCTAGTTTTTATAGCTAAGAAGTTGTAATCACGGAAATGAAAGAGGAGTTTCAAAAGTAAACAAGGCACATCGCGATCTTCGTTGTTTGATTTCCACATGAAGTCTCCACTTTATTTGCCAATATCTTTTTCATTAATCAATATTTCTAATTCAAATTTTCTAAACACAACCATAAAATGATTAACGAAAACAATTTACGTTTCGGTTTAGAAATATGTCGACTAAATTAGAAGTAGTTTAAGAATTTCTGATGTGGCTGTACCATGTTTGTTATGATTAATATGGGGTGATAGTAGAGTTGCCAATCTCTGTAATTATATGTCTCTGGTAATAGGAAAATTGTTGTAAATCAAATTCTTCTTGCAGATAATATTACTATTTACACTCTCATTATTTATTTTCTTATGCCCAAATATATATGTTTATTTCTTAATCAAAAGGGATTTCAAATGTCTGACCTATAAATAAAATCAATGACCTATTGACATGATTGAGGAATATTTAAACCACTTTTGTAAATATCATCTACCTATTGATTGAATGTAACAACAATTGATTGACAGACCAGTATTGTGAAAGTAACTGTAAGTAATTATCTCAAAGAGTAGATTCTAACTACCTTCATTTGAAGAGTGATAAAGTAAGGTAATTTCCAACCCTGAACTTACTGATCTGTCTAATGCAATGTCAAAGGGAAAGGTGAAAGGGTTGAGGCTATATATCTTTTCTCCATTGAGAACTGGAATTGTGCAGTTGACTAATTAGCCTAATGAATCATAAAAATATGGTTCATGTTTGATCTGTTTCATTTTATGTACTCATATAACACATTAAGTACCAGTCCGTCTAAGAAACAGGCAAAGTGCATTGGTGCAATGGCACATTGAGGAAAAAAACGCTAACTTTTGATGTTTCATTTAATAAAACTTACCAAGAAAACCTCTTTTTGATAGACAAAAGTCCTATGGTATTTTGCCTTTTTGAATTCTTAGTGTTCAAAAATTAGTTGCATTGTACAGTGAAAAATACGGGAAAATTTTCCCGCCATTTTTTCTCTATATAACCAGTCAAAATTATCTCGAGATCTAACACATGTTCGAATGTAAATAATTTTTGGGACGTGTTTTTATGACCAAATGAATACATTTTAGCCATGAAATACAGAATCTAAATTTTTGATGTGCCACCCACTGCCTGACTCTTACTGCTGGAATACTACTTAAGAGCAACCGAAAAGTGAAAATTGTCCGCTAAAACCGACCTGAAAAAAATCTCCCTAATTGACCCCTCAATCTCCTGGTTTTTGGAAGGAGATCTCCTGCATTGGCATCCTGACCTTATCACATGTATGGTATCATGATATATATATATAGAAAGTTTTTATTTTGCAGATCATTTGTACATGTACATACATTGAAGATGTTCAATTGATGAGGATTTTGATTTTGGTGCATTTTTGTCAAAGAACTTAGTCATTTTTGGTGATTTTTCATAGAGGGTACATAGTTTGTCCATGCAACTCCTCCTACAGTTTTGAACTAGGAAGTTTTTATTATGCAGATCATTTGTACCTATATTGAGGATGTGCATGTGGCAAGGATTTTGATTTTGGTCAATTTTTGTCAAAATTGTACATTGTTGAACTTAGTCATTTTTTTGGTGATTTCGTAATAGAGGGTACATAGTTTGTTTGCACAACTCCTACAGTTTTGATGCTAGGAAGTTTATACTTTGTAGATCATTTATACTTATATTGAAGATGTGCATGTGGAAAGAAGGATTTTGATTTTGATTTTGATGCATTTTTGTCAAAAATATACATTGTTGAACTTAGTCATTTTTGGGGTGAATTATTAATAGTTGGTGCACAGATTGTCCGCACAACTCCTCCTATAGTTTTGATGCTAGGAAGCTTTCATTTTCAGTTCATTTGTACCTATATTGAAGATGTGCATGTTATATGTATTTTGATTTTGGTTCATATTTTTCAAAAGTATACATTGTTAGACTTTTAAATTTTTTAGTGATTTAGTAATAGAGGGTACATACATGTAGTTTATCTGTGCAACTCCTAGAGTAAGATGTGTTTAGCAGGGGCATCATATGTGTCTTACAGACACAAATATTATTACTAAAAAATCCCTATTTGATTCAACCTTGTTAGGGGGCATGTCATCCTCTAGTTTGAAATTAATATGACTAATTCTTGGTTAGATCTGGGACTCATATAACAGGGAATTGAAACATTTACATTTCTTACAATTTCGGTGACGGGGCAGATTTACCGCTAAATCATCACATTTTTTAGCATTTCTCTGTTGAAACATAGGATATTTTAAGTACACTTTACATCTACATTTTTCTACCGATTTTAATTAAAAATACATGATTTTTGTCTCACCCACGACAAAGCGAGACATATTCGTACAAAGTATGACGGCAGCAGCGGCAGCATAAACCTTAATGTTAAAGTTTTGTCTGTCATATGGCGTTTGTCCTTGACCTCAATTTCACGGTCTAGTGAGCATGTTAAGTTTTTGTGACTAGGTCATTCTCTCAGTAACTATAAATGGTAGGTCAATGATATTTGGTATATAGGTTGGCCTTGAGTAGTTCATGACAGTCTGCTATATGGCTTCTGTCTGTGACCTCAATTTAACAGTTCGATGAACATGTTAAGTTTTTTGCTTAGTTTAGTTTCTCAGTAACTATAAGTGGTAGGTCAATGATATATGGTATGTAGGTTTGTCTTAGGTAGTACATGACAGTCTGTCATATGGCTTTTGTTCTTGATCTCAATTTCACGGTCTAGTTAGCATTTTAAGTTTTTGTGATTAGGTCATTTTCTCAGTAACTATAAGTGGTAGGTCAATGATATTTGGTATATAGGTTGGCCTTGAGTAATTCATGACAGTCTGCTATATGGCTTTTGTCTGTGACCTCAATTTAACAGTTCGATGAACATGTTGAGTTTTTGTGCTTAGTTTAGCATGTTTAGTTTCTCAGTAACTATAAGTGGTAGGTCAATGATATATGGTATGTAGGTTTGTCTTAGGTAGTACATGACAGTCTGTCATATGGCTTTTGTTCTTGACCTCAATTTCACAGTCTAGTGAGCATGTTAAATTTTTGGGATTAGGTCATTTTCTCAGTAGCTATAAGTGGTAGATCAATGATATTTGGTATATACATGTAGGTTGGTCTTGGGAAGTACATGACAGTCTGTTATATGGCTCTTGTCTGTGACCTCAATTTAACAGTTCAATGAACATGTTAAGTTTTTGTGCTTAGTTTAGTTTCTCAGTAACTATAAGTGGTAGGTCAATGATATATGGTATGTAGGTTTGTCTTAGGTAGTACATGACAGTCTGTCATATGGCTTTTGTCCTTGACCTCAATTTCACGGTCTAGTGAGCATATTAAGTTTTTTATGACTATGTCATTTTCTCAGTAACTATAAGTGGTACAGTACAGAAAGAGACGTACCATAACAAATCACTTGGAAAGACATAGATTTTAATTCTTTAGACATAAAATCACAGACATACTATCACTGTGATAGACCTAAAAAGCCATAAAACAGAGTGGGGAGGATTAAATTTTATTACCTATTTTACCTGTAATTTCATTGAAGTCTACCTGCTTAATTAGATTTTTACCTGTACAACAGGAAATTTCCCTACAAAACTTGGGTTTTATTGCCCCAATAAACAAATTTTCAAGGTAAAAATTAATCCCCATCACTTTCCAAGACTTTCCCACTATCACAGTGATTAGTTATGGTATGTCTCTTTCTGTACTGTAGGTCAACGATATTTGGTATATAGGTTAGTCTTGAATAGTACATGACAGTCTGCTCTATGGCTTTTGTCTGTGACCTCAGTTTCATGGTCCAATGAACATGTTAAGTTTTGTGCAGTAACTATAAGTGGTTGGTCAATGGTACATGGTACATTATTTGTATATAGGTTGGTCTTGGGTATACGTAGTACATGATAGTCTGCTATATGGCTTTTGTCTTTGACCTCAATTTCACGGTCCAGTGATCATGTTAAGTTTCCCAGTATTTTTTTATGCAAGAACAATAATATTTTTTATGTGGGTTTGTCTTAGATGGAACATGACAGCATGCCATTTGGCTTTAGCCCTTCACCTCATTTTCATGGTCTAGTGAACATGTTTGGTTTTTCATTATCTATCAGTGGTAGGTTACTGATTACAATATCATTTTGGTTTTGGGTGATACATGAAAATCTGCTATATTGCTTTTGTCAGTTACCCTTATTCCACAGTCTACATGGTCTAGCGAACATGTTAAGTTTTCTGATTTAGTCAGTTTGTGTTTTCACATCAATTTTGTGACCAAGTAGGGACGGGGGAGACATCAATTTGGGTTTACACTTGTATAGAAAAAAGATTGCTGCAAAGCATAGTATAATTTTATGTACGTTTACACAAATGACGTTTTTGTAGTACACTTTCTATTTTCCCAAAAATATTTAATGCTACAAAATTTATATGATTGAAAAGATGAAACTTCATTGTGAATCATGATGTATTTTTCTTTAAATTTAGTTGAAAATTTAGTTGTGAAATACACAGAGAAAAGTTAAGTGTTTGAACTCCAAAATTTATTTCTAAAAATTGCATTATAGTGGTCACATCAGTCAAAAATTTATCAGCACTGTTAAATATTTTTCCTGCATAAATTATATATGGCTATAAAACCAATACAAAGAGCTTTATCCTGGTAAAATTTCGTAATAGTAGGATGGAATTTGACACGTAAACTAGCGAGTTAAAGTTAGCCAATTGGCAATTTTCTATATTTTCATTGTTCTGATGCTCATTAATCATCGTTAACTGTCATTTATTTATTGGAGGGTTTCTTGATAATTTTACAAACTCTTTACACAAGAAAACAACCCATGGTGCATTTATTACCCATTTGTAATGAGGATTTCATTGTTGTGTGAATAAAAATTTAATGTTGTAAATATGCGATAAATCAGCTTTTCGGCAAAATTTTCAGAATAATTTTATGTTGAGTAAATCAAAAGTTACAACCGAAAATTGTAGCCGGGACACCGCTTTTTATTCAATCAAACGGTTTTGTTAAATAGTTTCAAATCCCTGTTATATATCAGTCCCAGGTTAGATTTTCATTGATGTCCAGTTGTTGATGTTGTAACGAAGTTGTTGACAATGTACTTTCGGCAATGTCGTTCCATTATTAACTAGATCGTTTTTTTATCAATGTCAACATCGTCCGCATCACAATGTTGTCATGATGTCGTTTTGTAATTGACAACATTAACCTTTATCATGGTGGCGTTCCTGTATTGTCATGATTGTCTACCTTATCCTCTATCAACATCAACATTATTGACATGGCGATATCTGCAATGTCGTCACGATTTGGTTCTGTTTTTGACGGCATTATGCCTGGATGAGCTTTGCCATCACTTGGCGTCTGTCAGTCTGTCCATCGTCCATTGTAAACTTTTCATTCAAAGATCTTCTCTTGTGAAACCACTGGACCAATTGAAACCAAATTTAGTTATGATAGTCCTTAGGTGGTCCCCTTTAAAAATTGTACCCAGCATGTTCGACCTCATCCAAGATGGCCAACAGTGGGAACATAGTTTTGACATTGGACCCTATGGGAAAACACATTCAAAGATCTTTTTCTCAGAAACTACCAGCCCAATTATAACCAAACTTAGTCAAAATGGTCCTTAGATTGTCCCATCCAATAATGGTATCCGGTTGGTTGGTACCTCATCCAAGATGGCTGCCAGTGGGGAACATGGTTTTAACATTGGACCCTATGGAAAACGCATTCAAAGATCTTCTTCTCTGAAACTAATAGTCCAATTAGAACAAACATAGTCACATGGTCTTAAGTGGGTTGCTTCCAAAAAAGGCATCCAACAGGTCTGTTGTACCTCATCCAAGATGGCCGCCAGCGGGGAACATAGTTTTAAAATTGGACCCTATGGGAAACAGATTAAAAGGTCTTCTAATTAAAATTAGATCTCCAAATAGTTCCCTATCAATGCATGGAAGATCTAACAACACCCCATTTAGTTTCTGTTTTTGATCATCCTTTCAAAATCCTCTGCTTTTATTATAAAGCATAATGTCTTCAACATCATGTAGACTAGATTCTGATTGGTTGATGTCAAAGATGTTGTTAGATCTACCATGCAGTTATTAGTAGATCTAACTTCAGTTAGATTGAGTCCAATTAGAACCAAACTTAGTCACAATGGCCTTTATATGGTCCCTTCCAAAATGGTAAATGATAGATCAGTGCCTCATCCAAGATGGCCGCCGGCGGAAAACATAGTTTAAACATTGGACTGTATGGGAAAAACTCTGAATTCAAAGATTTTCTCCAAGTTAGCCTCAGCAGGGGACATAGTTTAAACTCTAGACCCCATTGGAAATGCCATTCAATTTCATCTCTCTATGTCAGCCATGGTCTAGGTGAGCGATACAGGCTCTTGAGAGCCTCTTGTTGGATGGCAACTTAGTCGATATTAATGACATCACAATTGTAGACATGTAGTCAGTATATCTTTCTTCATTGCCAACTTCGCTTTTTGTAGGAAATGAAAGGATGATAAATTTAATTTTCAAGTATATTCTTGAACATATCTAGTGAACTGCATAAATGTTATTATTAAGGGTTTGTAAAGATATCTTGAAAACGATAGACTTTTGCTTTTTCCTATTACAAAATAGAACAATTATTGCTATCACAGTCCTGCAGTACCAATGGATAGAAATGCTATTGCAGTTCTTTACAGAACCAGTGTAGTCCTTACAGAACCATTAAATATCAGATGTCGACAAAGTATAATTGGAATAACCAAAGTAGACATTGTCGTACCGATATTTTCAATATAATGATGCCAGCAATATTCACAAAATGTAAGCTGCAGTAACGATGCCTATAATGTCAGCATCATATAAGAGGAAGAAACTATGTCAACAATGTTGTCCTGATATTGCCAACTTTGCCAAGTCGACAATATCTGTGATGCTGACAACATATAAAAGGCATGGAAACAATGTAGACAATGTCTGCCAATATCATCTACATTGCAATGTCAACAATGTCATTGATATTGACAACATGTAACAGGTAGAAACAATGTAGACAATGTTGTACTGATGTCATCAACATCACGATATACGGTAGACAATGTCAAACTGATATCGTCAACATTCGCAATGTCAACAATATCTGCGATGTTGGAATACTCAGGTGTTAGATTATATAGGTTTCACTGTATTATAAAATTGTTAAGTATGTCTATTCAAATGTATTTGTCACCTACAATCCTTTGCTTTTTCAGATTAGCAGAAATTCTTCTAAAAAGAGGGGCAAAGCCAAATGGTGTACTAGCTGTAGAAGGTGTGGCACCTATGCATATAGCTGCTGGGTTTGGTGAAGATGCCGTGAAATTATTGTTGTCATATGATGGTGATCCAAATGTTAGGTAGAATATTAGAACATTGTTTATCATTTAGATCGTTATAATACTGCCAAATGTTAGGTAGAATATTAGAACATTGTTCATCGTTTGGATCGTTATTACTGCCAAAGATTATCATTTCAAGCTAAGAGAAATAGTTAAATATGAGCATGTTAATGTGTCTTTACTTTCCAAGATTTCTGCCAGTGGGGAACATAGTTAAACATTTGGCTCAACTGTAGTATACGGACAAAAAGTTCCCACTTTTGTTCAATATTCATACGCAAAACACAAACGAACGTATTTGCAACTTTTTTTATATTTCAAGGTCTTAGTAATTTTAAGTGTGAATGCCAATGGTTGACAGGTCGACAGTTGACAATAAATTGTGTTGTTTAAGGTTAACATATCGAATGTTGATAATACATGTAATTTGTAAAGTGAACAGTTGGAAGGTCTACAGATGACAGTAATTTGTATTGTTTAAGGTTGACAGGTTGACAGTTGACAGGTCGGCACATAATAGGTTGACAGTTGGAAAGTTTGAAGGTTAACAGGTCGACAGTTGGAAGTTGGATAGGTCGACAGTTGACAGGTCGACAGTTGGAAGGTGAACAGGTCAATTTTTGAGGCATACAGTTGACAGTAACTTGTATTGTTAAGGTTAACAGGTCGACAGTTGACAGGTCGACACAAAATAGATGGACATTTGGAAGGTTGAGATGTTATTTGGAATATTTTGAGTGACTCTTTATGGTTGACAGGTCGACAGTTGACAGTAAGATGTAATTTTTTAATTGAATCTGATATAGGGAACATTTATTATACACTAGTGCATGATTATAAGTCTACTAAAGTAACATTGACCTTCATGTTTGAAACTCTTTCTTTGGACCAAAAACAAGCGTGGGTTAGCCATGGCGCCGCTTGTTTTTGGAGAAACTGACCAATTACTTCGCCCATTGCATGGATAGCAAGTTCAACGTGGATGGTATTGTATGTCATAGGGGGCTTCTCGCCCCCCTAAGAACCCCCTCGCGACGGACGATATCCCTACGGGGTCTTATGATGGTAAAATGGATGTTTGATAGTAGAAGGGGCATACCTCAATGCTCAAACACCACAGCCGGTAAGATCGGCTTGGCTAGCTGTGATAGTATATACCCTTGCAAATATCATTATACTATAATTCCTAAAATGAAGCAATCATATGTAGGAAAGAGAGAACCCAAACACCAGCCTCTTGGAGAAGAAATTAGCTATTAGATTATAATGGAAATGACTTTAAAGCATCATCGTAATGCCGACGACTGTTCTCTTATAACATTTGATTTTATATGATTGATGCCGCACGTGGTATTATAATGCATGGATAGTATCATAATTCCAGTGCCGGTACCTATGAACTGTCAAACTTAATACTGTCAACCTTTCAACTGTTGACCTCTGCACTTTCAACCTGTCAACTGTCGACCTCTATACTTTCAGCCTGTCAACTGTCGACCTCTTTACTGTCAACCTGTCAACTGTCGACATTTTAACTGTAAACCTGTCAACTGTCGACCTCTTAACTGTTAACCTATCAACTGTTGACCCTTAAATTGTCAAACTGTCAACTGTCAACCCTTCAAACCTTCTTGGTTTATACTAGCAGCCGATTTACTCCCTCTTGCAGTACCACAACTTTGGCACTATTTGTCCGTATACTACAGTTGATCAAAACATTTTTTATACCCCGCCACTCGAAGTGGCGAGGTATTATGTGATACCCTCAGTCGTGTGTCCGTCCGTGCGTCTGTCCGTCCGTCAGTCCCCCGAAGGTTTCCGACTGATAACTTGTGAACGAAATAACACAAGGTCTTCAAACTTGGTATGCAAGTTGTTTACCACAAAACTCAGGTCAAGTTCGATTTTGGGTTCAGAGGTCCAAGGGGTTCTGGAGTTATGCCCCTTGAAACTTAGAAATTTTGCGAATTTTAGGGTTTCCGACTGATAACTTTTGAACAAAATAACACAGGGTCTTCAAACTTGGTATGTTAGTTGTTTACAACAAAACTCAGGTCAAATTTGATTTTGGGTTCAGAGGTCCAAGGGGTTCTGGAGTTATGCCCCTTGAAACTTAGAAATTTTGTGAATTTTAGGGTTTCCGACTGATTACTTTTGAACAAAATAACACAAGGTCTTCAAACTTGGTATGTAAGTTGTTTACAACAAAACTCAGGTTTAGTTTGATTTTGGGTTCAGAGGTCCAAGGGGTTCTGCAGTTATGGCCCTTGAAACTTTGAAATTTTGTGAATTTTAGGGTTTCTGACTGATAACTTGTGAACGAAATAACTCAAGGTCTTCAAACTTGGTATGTAAGTTGTTAACCACAAAACTCAGGTCAAGAACAATTTTGGATTCCGAGGTCCAAGGGGTTCTGGAGTTATGCCCCTTTAAACTTTGAAATTTTGCAAATTTTATGGTCTCCGACTGATAACTTGTAAATGAAATAACACAAGGTCTTCAAACTTCGTATGTAAATTGTTTACTACAAAACCCGGGTCAAGTTCGATTTGGGTCTTCAAACTTGGTATGTAAGTTGTTTACAACAAAACTCAGGTCAAGTTCGATTTGGGGTTCAGAGGTCCAAGGGGTTCTGGAGTTATGCCCCTTGAAACTTAGAAATTTTTGTGAATTTAAGGGTTTCTGACTGATAACTTTTGAACAAAATAACACAGGGTCTTCAAACTTGTTATGTAAGTTGTTTACAACAAAACTCAGGTCAAGTTGCATTTTGGGTTCAGAGGTCCAAGGGGTTCTGCAGTTATGGCCCTTGAAACTTTGAAATTTTGTTAATTTTAGGGTTTCTGACTGATAACTTGTGAACGAAATAACTCATGGTCTTCAAACTTGGTATGTAAGTTGTTAACCACAAAACTCAGGTCAAGAAAAATTTTGGATTCCGAGGTCTAAGGGGTTCTGGAGTTATGCCCCTTTAAACTTTGAAATTTTGCAAATTTTACAGTTTCCTACTGATAACTTGTGAACGAAATAACACAAGGTCTTCAAACTTAGTTTATAAATTGTTTACTACAAAACCCGGGTCAAGTTCGATTTTGGGTTCCGAGGTCCAAGAGGTTCTGGAGTAATGCCCCTTGAAACTTTGAAATTTTAGGGTTTTGTACTCATAACTTGTGAATGAAATAACATACTGTCTTCAAACATTGTATGTTAGTTGTTTACCACAAAACACAGGCCAAGTATGATTTTGGGTTCAGCGGACCACATCCCTGTGGAGTTATGCCCCTTTTAACTTTGAAATTTTGTGAAACGTGGCGGGGTATCATGTACTCCACCATTACTATTTTTGCTATGGGAAAACCGTTTAAGGTGGTACGGGGGTCTAAAATTTTGTCAGATAGAATTTTCTGATATTTTTATGATTTACCCTTTGTTATTAGAGTATACGAAAAATAAAATAAAAATAAGGGGCCAGCGGCCATATAAGAATGAAATATGAAATGTAAAAATCTGCTATTTTGGTTGAAATAATAGGGAAAATTAGCGAATTCTTACAAAATTTTCAATTATTGTAGTTACATCAGATAGAATTTTTTAAAAATTGGTGAATTAATAGCTAATATACTGTCCCTCAATTTCCATGAAAAAAAATTGGGGGTCACCGAACTTATTTTTGAATAAATCGAGAAAAACACATTTTATCCTATTATTTCTGTACAAATTATCTCCCCTTAATTGAACTGGAGTTAGCTGAAAGGTTCCTTTCTGCATGGTTATGCAATAAAAGTGCCATATTTCATCAAACTGAACTGTTACAAGACATTGGAAATTCCTTCGGCAACGTTCCCATAGTGAATTCCATTTTTATACAACCGCAAAAATTTTGCGGTCATATATATTGGTATGGTGCTGGCGTCGTCGGTGTCTGTGGACAGCATAACTTTCCTTCTAGTGGACGCATCATTATGAAATTTTAGTATGATGTAAACAGGGTTTTCAATTTTGAGTTGGTGGCCCCGTCCGTTTTAGAAAAAGGGGCCAAAAAGGGGTGAAATTGGGTGTTTTCACATTTTTGACTGTAGAATCTTTATTAATTATTGGATTTTGATTGAGTTTGTTTCAGTGTGCTCCTGAGAAAATTTCCAATCTGGAGTATGCCAACGGATTTCATGTAGCATGTACCGCTCCCGAGATAAATGGGGCCCAACGGGCAAATCTCAAAAAAAAAATAATTTTTTTATTTTTAGTCTGATTTTGATGCAGTTTTTTTCAATCGATTCCTTGTGAAAAATTAAACATGGTGCTCAGCTATTAGATTTTTGATAACTTTGTTTCCTTTCCCAGCTATGAGGGCCGAACGGAGCCAAAATTGCGATTTAGCAGATTATGTAGAATTTTTATTTTACATTGGATTTCGATGGGATTTTTTTTCTTTGGATTCCTCTTGATCTAAGCTTTCAGTAGTATGTCAACGGATTTTGTGTAGGTCTTACCGTTTCCGAGCTACAAGGGGTCAAAGGGGCCAAAAGTGCAATTTTTCTAAATATGTCAAATCTTTATTTTTCATCGGATTTGGATGGGATTTTCTTTGGATTCCTCTTGATCTAAGCTTTCAGGGATGTGTCAGCCTATTTTTACCGTTTCCGGGGGGTCAAAGGGGCCAAAATTGCAATTTTTATACGACCGCAAAAATTTTGCGGTCATATTATGGTATGGCGCAGTTGTTGGCGTCGGCGTCTGTGGCCAGCATAACTTTGTTTCTAGTGGACAGATCATCTTCAAATTTCAGTATGTGGTTTCTTGGCATAATGCCAATCCCGGGTTTTAATTTCGGGTTTGTGGCCCCACCCGTTTAAGAAAAAGGGTCCAAAAGGGGTTAAATTAGGTGTTTTCACATATTTGACTGTAGAATCTTTATTATGTATTGGATTTTCCTTAGAAAATTTCCAATCTGTATTACGCCAACGGATTTCATGGATTTCACGTGGCATGTACCGTTCACGAGATAAATGGGGCCCAAAAGGGGCGAATTTCAAAAATTTAATTTTTTTATTTTTAGTCCGATTTTGATGCAATTTTTTCCAAAGGATTTCTTATGAAAAATTAACACAGCGCTCTACTATTAGATTTTTGGTAACTTGTTTCCTTACCCAGCTATGAGGGGCCAAAGGGCGCCAAAATCATAAATTTACAGATAACCTAAAATTTTTATTTTTCATCGGATTTCAATGGGATTTTTTTCTTTGGATTCCTCTTGATGTAAGGTTTCAGTGAATGTCAACGGATTTGGCGTCGCTCTTACTGTTTCCGAACTATGAGGGGCCAAAGGGGGCCAAAATCATAAATTTACAGATAACCTAAAATTTTTATTTTTCATCTGATTTTGATGGGATTTTTTTCTTTGGATTCCTCTTGATGTAAGCTTTCAGTAGTATGTCAACGGATTTGGCGTAGCTCTTACCGTTTCCGAGCTATGAGGTTCCAAAGGGGGCCAAAATCATAAATTTACAGATAACCTAAAATTTTTATTTTTCATCGGATTTCAATGGGATTTTTTTCTTTGGATTCCTCTTTATGTAAGCTTTCAGTAGTGTGACAACGGATTTTGCGTAGCTCTTACTGTTTCCGAGCTAAAAGGGTTCAAATGGGCCACAACTTCAAATTTGCAGATTGCCTGAAATTTTTTTTTCATCGGATTTCGATGGGAATTTTTTTCTTTGGATTCCTCTTGATACAAGCTTTCAGTAGTGTGTCAATGGATTTGGTGTAGCTCTTACCGTTTCTGTGCTATAAGGGTTCACAGGGGCCAAAACTGCAAATTTGCAGATTACCTAAAATTTTTATTTTTCATCTGTTTTTGATGGGTTTTTTTTTCTTTGGATTCTTCTTGATATAAGCTTTCAGCAGTATGCCAATGGATTGGACGTAGCTCTTACCGTTTCTGAGCTATAAATGGTCAAAGAGGAATCATAAGGAGTCATAAGGGCTAATTTCTATTTTCCCTAGTTTGTGTCCAGCTAATTACTGGGTCAATCTCCTTATTGCGTCCTTCTAATTATTGTGTCAAGCTCTTTCGTTTGTCCATACTCACTTTAAATTACACTTTTTCAAATTACAGTGGACGACATAATGCGGTCGTATCATGCTGCGCTAGGCGTAGCCCTTTGTTGGTAACTTGTTTCTTTACCAAGCTATGAGGGGCCAAAGGGGGCCAAAATCGTAAGTTTACAGATAACCTAAAATTTTTATTTTTCATCGGATTTCCATGGGATTTTTTTCTTTGGATTCCTCTTGGTGTAAGCTTTCAGTAGTATATCAACGGATTTGGCGTAGCTCTTACCGTTTCCGAGCTATGATGGGCCAAAGGGGTCAAAATCGTAAATTTACAGATAACCTAGAATTTTTATTTTTCATCAAATTTCGATGGGATTTTTTTATTTGGATTCCTCTTGATGTAAGCTTTTAGTTAGAAGTCAACGGATTTGGCATAGCTCTTACCGTTTCCGAGCAATGAGGGGCCGAAGGGGGCCAAAATCGTAAATTTACAAATAACCTAAAATTTTTATTTTTCATCTGATTTCGATGGGATTTTTTACCTTGGATTCCTCTTAATGTAAGCTTTCAGTAGTGT
>MJUU01038363.1:4338-26025 GCA_002080025.1 Modiolus philippinarum | reverse complement strand
GGACCAGGGTTTGGGGGTGCCGTCTGCTTTCAGACGCTTATGAAGCTTGGTACCGGGTCCGGTGAAATTATGCCCTGGTAAATTCATTTCCACGGGCATGCGATTGAGCATCTTATTCTAGAGCCCGGCGTCCCAGGAAGCGATAAATTGGGATTTCTGGGAGCCGCAGACGGCACAGGTTCCGGCCTTCCGCAGCCGCCCATTGCTTGCCACCACTTCGCGAACCCCGAGCGTATCGGTGGGCTTTCGGCATTTCACGCAGTAGATCATGCTTTATCTATATAAATGGACGTGCACGATATCTCTTAAGATGCCGCCGCACCCACCAGGAGCAATCACTAAGTATGGGAGTGGGGTCCGGACTGTCTTTCTTCCCAAATGCTTCGACCAGTTGCTGGATCGCCTCGATCTTTGCGCTGCCGCCTATAAGGCTGGGAATAATGGGGTGCGCAGCGAAATCGTGGCCATTCTCGATGCCATGAAGAAAGCCAAGCATATCAGCAGGAAGGAGTACGAGACACTGCATCGAAAGCTCCTCTAAATAAATGCCTTCAGTAGTGAATCACGGATATCGTCGGAGATACGTGGATTATTCGATACCGTCGCCAGTCTGGCCGGACGAGTATTCACCTCTTCTGCTGCGAAGACGTTGGGAAGCAAGGCCGTGACTGCCGCTTCCAATGCAGCCATCAAGGAATTGGAGAAAGGAGCGACGAAGGCCGTAGACCACGTCGTTCATCGAGTGACTCGCAAGAAGCCCAAGAAGCCCCCAGCACCTGCCACCAAGACCAAGAGGACCCCTCAGCAGCAGGCCCACCTCAATAATCTCATCTCGGGTGGTGGCATCGCAACCATCCACGACTTCGTCCAGCGCTATAAATAAATATATATGATGGCTGATATCACCGAAGGACTGACTTTCGACAAAAGCGTCCAGGAGTATGAATTTTTCGAATACCATCCCCTCACTGGGACGCAGCTGAATAGGTCCGGTACCGAGATCCGCCTCAGCATCGAGTCGCAGGATCTCTTCCTTCATCCCTCCGAGAGCTACCTCTTGCTGGAAGGAAGGCTCCAGAAGAATGATTGGTCGGCCTATGCCGATGCCAATCTCATCTCCCTCATCAATAATGCGATGATGTTCCTCTTCAAATCCATCAGCTACAAGCTTTCCGGGCAGACGATTGAGCATTTGAACGATCCAGGGGTTGCCACCACCATGATGGGCCTACTCACGTATCCAGACGATTTCTCCAAGTCCCAGGGCCTCAACCAGTTATGGGTGAAGGATACCTCTGCAGAGGCTGCTGCTGAGAATCTAGGATTTGCAGCGCGCAAGGCCTACGTCATCGCTAAGCCTGCTAATAAGGAAACCTTCTCCTTCACCATCCCCCTGAAGCATATCTTCGGCTTTGCCCAGGACTACGAAAAGCTGGTCTACGGATTCAAGCATGAGCTCACTCTCGTCCGCGCCTCGGATAAAGACGCCATCTTCCGGGATGCTGCCAATATCAACGACTCCGGCTAGATCGTCCTCAGCAATCTCTCCTGGTTCGTCCCCACGTGATGCCCTCCGACGACCAGAAGCTGCGGCTCTATAAGACCTTTGAGAGCAAGGTGAAGCTAGATATCGGCTTCCGCATGAGGCAGTGCGAATCGATCGGCGTCCCCGAAAGCCGTGGATTCACTTGGCGCCTCTCCAGCCGAAGCAGCCCCGAAAGACCCCGATGGGTGATCGTCGCCTTCCAGACAAAAAAGAGTAACGATCAAGAAGCCAACCCCGCCATCTTCGATCATTGCCGCGTGAATGATATCTGGGTCACTTCGAATTCCCAGAGATATCCTACCGTGGGCAATCGTGCCTCCTTCACGTATCAGAAGATCTCCAAGCTCTATAAAATAGGCTGCCGATTTAGCTGGAAATTCTTCAATATGGATCACCTGGTGAGCTATCCAGGCATCACCCCCGCCGACTTCACCGATCTCCATCCCCTCTTCGTACTCGACGTCTCCAAGCAGAGCAAGCGCCTCAAGGACTCGACGATCGACGTCTATATCAAGGTAAGATTCGATCAGAACGTCGCCGCCAATACCCAAGCCTACGCCCTGGTCATCTCCGATCGCATCCTCCGATTTGAATCAGATGGCCGCAAGATGAGCGTCGTCTACTGAGCCATATATAAATGACCGAGCTTTAGCAGATCGAAAAGAATACAGCCCCCAAGCGTGGATTCTCCCTGGTCATCTCCGGTCGAGGTGGCCGGATCTCCACGCGATTCCATCAGCCCATCCGCCTGGACCCCGCCAAGAGCTACGAGATGGCCCTGGTCAACCTTGAGACCTATTACTCCTTCCCCAATATCCAAGAGAGGAATCTCGTCTTCTCCTACTCCCCAGACGATGGCGCGCGCTCGTTCTCCATCGCCCTGAAGGTCGGATCCTACGATATCGATGATATCAATGCCGAGATCAAGAGGCGTATGCGTCAAAATGATCACGCGCCAAGATCATCATCGGGGCCAATCTTGCGACTCTGAGAGTCGCCCTCATCCTCCGAGAGCACTACCAAGTAAATTTCGACGTCCCCAATAGCCTCCGGACCGTCCTGGGATTCAACGATGAGACCTATATCTACGATCCCCTGACCAATGAATATTTCGAGAGCGAGAGCATCGTGAATATCATCAACGTCAATAGCATCCTGGTGAATAGCGATATCATCAGTGGAAGCTACGTCGACGGCGTGCAGCAGCCCGTCATCTATAGCTTTTTCCCCAACGTCTCCCCCGGCATGAAGATCGTCCAGAATCCCAAGAATCTGATCTATCTTCCGGTGACCGTGAATACCATCCACTCCATGGTGACGCATATCACCGATCAGGATGGTCTGCCCATCGATCTCCGCGAATCGCCAGATCCAGAAGATCAATAAACTCAAGCGTGCCGGCGAAGGAGGAATGATCTTGGAGATGAGCACCACCCAGCTGAAGCAAAATATGCAGAAAGAAGATGGGTTCCTCCCCATGCTCGCCGGCCTGACAATGAGAGCCCTCCCCATGGTCGCCAAGACCGTCCTTCCAGCCTTTGGAGTGGGAGCCTTGAGTGGTCTGGGTGGCGTTGCCGTCAATAAGGCCTTGGGGTCTGGATTATACCTCAAGAGAGGTGGCCGGGTGCTGCTGCGTGAAGCCTCACGAGAAGGGCTCATATCTCTCCCCAGCCCGACTGCCGAAGACCGTCCAGGGTGACGTTTTATATCTGAAGCGCGACGGTTAGCTCTACGACGGCTCCGGATTGATCTTAGGCCCTAATAGCCCCTTCAAGAACGTCCCCTCCTTGGCATGCTTCTCTAGGGGGCCCTAGATAAATGACCGACGAAGAAGATGCCCGAATCGAGGATTTCCTGGAGTCCGAGGTCCAGAAGTATACTCGCATGCTCCGCATCTATAAGCGATTGGATAAGGTGGTCTCCATCGTCCTAGCTGCGGCCTCAATCAGCAGTCTATTTCTCACCAGCGGCACCATTGGATCGGCTCTGACCGGGGTTGGTGCCGCGGCCTCTCTCCCCTTGGATCCCTCGCTTGCCTGAGCGCTACGACCATTCTAGTGCTCTCGCTGATCGCCAAGCAACTCGTCAAGAAGAAGAAGAAGCATCGTGATACTCTCCGCTTGGCCAGATCCTATCAGTCTCAGCTCCCGGGCGAAGATGGTGCGCCTGCCGTCTGCCTGAAGAATTATTACGATGGAAAAGATCGCTTGCGCCAGCCCTTGCCCCATTTCAGCGAAGATCTAGCCAAGCATTCCCAAAGCCCCCGGTGATCCCCCATCCCTCAAATATCTTTTCCGATGGGTTTCCCCATCAGAAAGGATTTCTCCCACGCCCCCTCAAATCACCACTTCAAAATCGATGTAGTCATACCCACTCTTCTTTGACTTCTTCATCCCATTATTAGCGATCTTGTGTAGGTTCCACTTTTCCCGAGATATTTGCCGCATTTCCCGGATCATCCTGCTGCACGCCCAGACCTTGGTCTCTACCCCTTTCCTCTCAAGCGTCAGAATCATCCCCTCCCCATACTGACTTTTCGTCTCCTGGACCCCCACCACTCGGAATATTTCCCAAGGCAGGTCGCACCACCTCATAACCGGCTGGCGTCTGGCCTCCCTTTGAGTCTGTGCCCTCTTTCTCACTTCCTCGTCGCTCTCTTTCCGCTCGGGACCTAGCAATCGGATTTGCTGATACGTCTTTTGAGAAGATTCAGAATTCATGATTTATTGGATTTCGAATTTTTTAAATTTATTTTGGTGGGTCCTTCCCTCCCTGCACTTTTCAGCATCCCCGATTCACTCAATACCCATTTGCACCCCGGGGCCCCGAAATTGGGGTCTGATGCAGGATTTCTGCAGGGAAAATGGTCTTGTGGCAGAATTGTCATTTTCTAACTACTTGAGATAAAATAGTATTATCTCTGGTAATGCTATTTTATCTGAATTTTTGTGGTTTTGGCGCAGATAATACATCATTACCTCCTGATAAATAAATATCGTCTTTATGAATCACAGAGATAATACATTCTTATCTTGAGGTAATAGGGTACTATCTTACTTATCAGTTAACAGGTAATGAACTTACTTATCAGGGTTACCATGGTAACAGGTAATGAACTATCGTATAATAGACGGCAAACTGAAATGTTTTATTTTAGAAAAAATGACTATCAACTCCGAACTTCTGTTGATGTAGAATATTCTTATTGACAGAGAATGCAAAATATAACATAATCTATCGACATTATAACTTTGTAGTTTCTTTCAGTCCTTGAAAATATAGTATGTATTTGTTTTATGTAATTTTTAATTTAAATTCCGTATTCAGATAAGATCCGTACAACTGGATGTAAAAAAAAATTACCTTTTAAATTACTCAATTCTGCGAGGGTGTTACACTTACATGTATATTTCATAGAATATACATTCATGTAACGATCACGGGTGACAAGACAGGTAATTAAAAAGATGAAATATTGTGATATTGTAATTTTTGACAGATAAACATAACTTAATTCCCATAAATAAATTTTATAAAGACACAGTGAAAATACATAATATATACACACATAAATAAAAAATTCGTTACAAATGGCAAATGGATAAATTTAAACAAAAGCGAGAAAAAAGAAAAAGAAAAGAAATTCTATTACATTTCCGAAATTCTCTAGGATCATAATTACATAGTTTTTTCAGAATAAATCATTTTTGATCTAAAAAGATTGAATTTGATAAGTTATTGAAAATCTATCTACATCTGATTGGGGGTCTCAAGGGGGGTACCTTTCCCGAAATCCCGGCAATTTTTTCTAAATTTTCCCGTTTCACGGGCGGGAAAATAGTTTACAAAGACTCTTAAAGATGTCGCCTTTTCCCGTTTCACGGGCTCAATTTTCGTCAATTCCCGCTTCACGCTTTACATCCTTTCCCGTTTTCACGTGCATTTTTTTCTCACGATCCCGTTTCCCGCTTGCTTAAAAAGGTAAATCCCGCTTCCCGCTTATACCCAATCGAGACCCACCTGATTGGTTGCACATAAATCAGATAATACAGTTACATAAATCAGATAATACAGTTTCCCACAGATATTACGTCTGATTGGTTGATATTAGAAAACAGATAATACATTACTAGCACGCCAAAGCCACAAAAATGCAGATAAAACCATATTAACAGGTAATGCTATGTTATCATAAGATAAAACATCATTACCACATAGATTTCATAGAGACCTATGTATAAAATATTTAAAGGTACTTATCAGGAGGTAATGAGGAAACCTGATAATACATGTCTGATAATGTGAGCCAAAACCACAAAAATTCAGATAAGATAGCATTAACTGACATAATGCTATTTTATCTCATTTTTGTGGCTTTGGCGTGCCATACATAGATAATTTCCTAAAAATGAGTGTTTTCTCCAATAATATTCCAGCTTTTAAAATTTAGATAACTTGTTTATCGTCTTTTATTTCTTATGTCCATATAATAGTTTATTAGGTTTTGTGTCGAATTCTCCCTAGGTTGCGAGGGAAATAAGATTCATTCATTTTTTTCTACAAAATGGGAAATGTTTTGCACTTATTATATGACTTTACAACAATTTTTGTCTGCTAACGTTTTTAAATTAAGATATTTTTTATCGAACCATGTTATCAAATCGAAATAAAGTCGATTTAATCATTGCAAAACCTCTCATTGTTTACATTTGTCATCCAGTTCCTTAAAACTTTTATGACGTCACAATGTAAACAAAATGGTGGCTCTGCTGAAGTTATCATCGACCTAGTTTCCGTATTTTTTCGAACGTCTCGTTTGTATTTTTGTGTATTGGTAACGGTAATTTGTTTACAAAATTAAAAACGGAAAATATAACAGATTCTTTATTCAATTAAGATCTATTTCTAGCCAAACGAATGAAAAGGATATTGCTTGTCAAACATTGGGGGACTTGCCTTGATAACTCCAGGTCAACCTCTTGATAAGTTCGGGTCAATCTTATATGGCTTTTGTGGAAGGGCTCTGCAGGCTGAGATAGGCGGAAGGAAAGACGATAAAAACAATAATGGTAGTTTTTAGGGTCTCGACAGAAAATATCACTGGTATCACAGCTCGTCCTTTCGGACTCACCGCGATACGGTGATATTTTCTGTCTCGACCTTCTAAACTACCATTATTCTATATATAAAGTGTTTGTCACATGATAAATACTTACAGCCGTGCCAGTCCTAGGTTTGTACTGTCACGTGATAAATACTTACAGACGCGTCCTAGGTTTGTACTGTCACGTGATAAATACTTACAGCCGTGTCCTAGGTTTGTACTGTCACTGCCGGGAACGAAAGTTGTCGATGATGATAGACCTGAAATTAATAAAAAGTACATTTTTATTTTATAATAGATTTATCACACATTGCCTAACTCACAATGGTAAAAGGAAAAAGTGTTACAATTTGAGAAGGGTGTGCTATTTTCTTAAATTTATGATTTTAGGACGGTATGACTCAACCCCCCCTTTTCCACAACCAAAACTTGTGATGTTAAAGCATGGACAATTTGATTTTCAGGGGAGGGGGGGGGGGGGGGGGGGGGCTCAACAAAAAAGCCTGGCTCAACAAAATTTCCTAGCATAGAGTATATGGGGAAAAAATAATCTGGTCCACGAAACAATTTTCCGACTCGGGGGAAAATCCAAGCCCCCTCCTGAAAATTATATGGTCTGCGCCTAAAGAGAAAATTTACAGATGGAAGTGGGCATTACAACACCGCCATTCAAGCAATGACTATTTCTGTTCTACTCCGAAATACAAGAGAAAAGTATGCGTCTAATATTTCTTATCTAAAAGAATTTTCTGTTGACAGGATATAAAAAGGCATTGGCGGATCCAAAAGGGGGGGTTGCGGGGGTTTGGAACCCCCCTTTTTGGACAATCATGTAATTTTTAATGAATATCTTGATGTTTTACTAAGAAATACCCCCAAAATTTTCGAGCCTCGCTCCGCTCACCGAAATTTACTTTTATTTTTTCATCGGAACCCCCCTCTTCAAATTCTGAAAGGGCTACTCATACGACTCCAGCGAACTTGAATTTTAAAACATAAATTTTAAAATAGCTACAAAATTAAAATAACCCCATTAAAAACGATATAAAAAAACAAGATGACCAATTACATGTCTGGACCTGCGTCACTGTCACTTATTTTCAACTGAGAAAGTGTTGCTTTTTTCCAGAATGTCAATATGTTATGTTTGCCAATTAAAACAAGTATTCATTTACCTTATTACCAAAACATTCTTCAAATGCAAGTTATAATTGAGATACTATTAAGTTCCACCCTATTACTGTAATAGACAAAAAGAGAGAGAGAGAGAAAAAACCCCAAAACTTAACGTACAAAGTTGAACAAGGCATAAAATAAAAAATAGTCCATATCACGTCAGCAAAGGTGAAAATTATACTTGAGTTTCAAATAAACACATACATGACATACTTTGTATCTTTACGAGTAAAGATGCGAAAGCGGTGCAAAAATTCAAGAATATCTACCAATGACCAGTGTGTTCAAAACTGTACAGCGTCTCTGGACACAGGATGAATAAAGGATCAAGTTCAGTAATGGATAAATTTGGCATTTTCTAATAAAAAATGGTCTAAAAAGGAGGTTGAAATTATCAATGTATTCAAACAACAGTGCAAACTTTCAGAGGTATTTAGTCAGAAATGTGAATGTGTTAGATAACCAGAGGCTCCCAGGAGCCTGTATCGCTCACCTCGCTTTCAGTTGCCACAATCAAGGTAACATTGTAAGTTATACAGTTGATCTTCAGTTTCTCAAACTTTCGTAGGTCGAACACCTCCAATATCTTGAACTGTTTTTAAAGTCTGATCATGTTTTATTGTATTTCTTTGTTGTTTTTTTTAATTATTTATAAAAAACATTCTTGCTAAGGACCACTTTCGACACCAGTTTTGAAGTCGAGACGTCATTTTGTAAATGGCAGTCAACAAACAATTTTCAACACCGGTTTTGAAGTCGCGACATCAATATCTATTTGGAAATCAAATTTCTTTGAAATCGAACAATTTTGAATGTTCCCGCCTTTTTGGCAGCCATTTTAAATATGGCGGTCAACGAACAATTTTTAGCATCAGTTTTTAAGTTGTGACATCAAGACCTATTTGGAAACCAAATTTCATTGAAATCGGACAATGTTGAATTTTCCCGCCTTTTTTGGCAGCCATTTTGAAAATAGCCTTTAAGGGACAATTTTCAACACCGGTTTTGAACTCGCAACATCAAGATCTATTTGGAAACCAAATTTCATTTAAATCGGACAATGTTGAATTTTCCCGCCTTTTTTGGCGGCCATTTTGAAAATGGCGGTCAAAGAACAATTTTCAACATCAGTTTTGAAGTCGCCAGAGTATGGCAAACATTTCATCAATTTACACTTAACCTTCATCTTCTATAGTTTTGGAAATAATAGATGAAAAATACGAAAATTAAAAAAATTCGGTGAAAAAAAGACAATAACTCCTACAAGGGATTATGGATTTTCTTCAAAGTTTCAGGGTGGATAGATCTTGATATGTTGAACATTTTTGCAATTTACACTTGACCTCTATCTATTACACTTTTTGAAATAAAAAGTAAAAAATGCAAAAATTTTGAAAATTTAACGCAAAAAGGTTTATAACTCCGAGATGAGTTTCAGATTTTCTTCAAAATTGCACAGTGGGTAGATCTCATCATGCTGATCATTTTTACTTCTGTCAGATTTTTGATATCTGAAACGGTTTTTGAGTTATTAGCCAAAAACTGCAATTTACCCCTATGTTCTATTTTTAGCAATGGCGGCCATGTTTTTTGACCGGCCAACTAATCGAACATTACTTTGAGAAGCCATACCCTGGTGATAATTCAGGCCAAGTTTGGTTACATTTGGCCCAGCGGTTTCAGAGGAGAAGATTTTTGAAATTGTTGACGGACGGACGACGGACGACAGACGACGGACGACGGACGCATAGTGATGACAAAAGCTCACATGGCCCTTCGGACCAGGTGAGCTAACAAACCAGGTACTGTAATGTTTAAATATCATGAAAAATGACCAAGTTCAACTATGCATAAATTCATTCTTTTTTTTTTAAATCTACCCAAAAGGGGTGTCCAGAACAACTGTGCAAAGTTTCAAAAGCATCAGGTATAGGGTTTCAGAGTTTCAGATTACACAAACTCAGTACTATAATGTTCAAATCTGATAAAAAAACGACTAAGTTCAACAATGGATAAATTCCATATTTTTAATTCAAACCCACCAAAAGGGGCGGTGCACTTCTTCAATGTGTCCAGAACAACTGTACAAAGTTTCAGAAGTATAGGGTTAAAGGTGTCTGAGTTTCAGATTACACAAACTTGGTATCCCCAAAGCGTGACGGACGGACGGAAAGACGGAGTCGAGCGGCTCCTAGACTTGGTGACGCAGGTAAAAAAAAAAGAAGCAAAAACAAACCTAAACAAACAAAAAATAAAAAGAAAGAAAAAAAAATACAAACAAAACAAAACAAAAACAAAAAACCAAAAACCAAAACAAAAAAAAAAAAAAACAAAACAAAACAAGCCCAAAAAAATGCAATATGGCCCCTTATTCTGAAACGATCTACATGTAAATAGGACCACAAACCAACATTCCATAAAAACCTTTCTTTTGTGCAAACAAACATCATACAAAATATTTAAAACATTCTTTACATTACTAAAGTTATTCGCCGCAAACTTTTGGGTCGTATAAAAGTTGGAAAGTATCCGTTCTTTCTCCCAGCAAATACAGACTTGCTGTTACATTCAAAAAGCCATTGTTGGGGTATATTCCCAGATCTACAGATGTTTACCGTTACATTATGTCAGAAAAAGATCTGTTAATGCTCCCAGAATAACAGGTGTCGGGAGAATGTTATACTTATAGTTACAGTCCGCTTGAATTGCTGTGGTATGTTCCAAGAATAACAGGTACCGGGAGAATGTTACATGCCAAAAGACATTGCTGCGGTATGTTCCCAGAATTACAGATGTCGGGAGAATGTAAGACTTACCTTTACATTCCGTCAGACATTGATATGTTAATGTTCACAGTATTACAGATGTCAGGCGAATATAAAACATACCGTTACAATCTGTCTGACATTGTTGTGCTATGTTAGATGTCGGGAGAATGTATCAAAAAACAAGACTAACCGTTACATTCCGTCAGACATTGATGTGTTAATGTTCCCAGTATTACAGATGTCAGGAGAATGTAAGACTTACCGTTACATTCCGTCAGACATTGATGTAGTATGTTCACAGAATTACAGATGTCGGGAGAATGTAAGACATACCATTACATTCCGTCAGACATTGATGTAGTATGTTCACAGAATTACAGATGTCGGGAGAATGTAAGACTTACCGTTACATTCCGTCAGACATTGAAGTGTTAATGGCCCCAGTATTACAGATGTCAGAACGTAAGACATACCATTACATTCCGTCAGATATTGATATAGTATGTTCACAGAATTACAGATGTCGGGAGAATGTAAGACATACCGTTACATTTCGTCAGACATTGATGTAGTATGTTCACAGAATTACAGATGTCGGGAGAATGTAAGACTTACCGTTACATTCCGTCAGACATTGAAATGTTAATGTTCCCAGTATTACAGATGTCAGGAGAATGTAAAACATACCGTTGCAATCCGTCAGACATTGTTGTGTTAATGTTCCCAGTATTACTGATGTCAGGAGAATATACGACATACCGTTACATTCCGTCAGATATTGATATAGTATGTTCACAGTATTACAGATATCGGGAGAATGTAAGACTTACCGTTACATTCCGTCAGACATTGATTTGTTAATGTTCCCAGTATTGCAGATGTCGGGAGAATGCAAGACATATCGTTACATTCCGTCAGACATTGATGTGTTAATGTTCCAAGTATTACAGATGTCCGGAGAATGTAAGACATACCGTTACATTCCGTCAGACATTGATGTAGTATGTTCACAGAATTACAGATGTCGGGAGAATGTAAGACTTACCGTTATATTCCGTCAGACATTGATGTGTTAATGTTCCCAGCATAACAGATTTCAGGAGAATGTAAGACATATCGTTGCATTCGGTCAAATTTGGATATAGTATGTTCACAGTATTACAGATGTCGGGAGAATGTAAGACTTACCGTTACATTCCGTCAGACATTGTTGTGCTGTATTCCCAGAGTTACAGATGTCGGGAGAATGTAAAACATATCGTTACAATCCGTCAAACATTGTTGTGCTATGTTAGATGTCGGGAAAATGTAAGACCTACCGTAACATTCCGTCAGACATTGATGTGTTAATGTTCCCAGTATTACTGATTTCAGGAGAAAGTACGACATACCGTTACATTCCGTCAGATATTGATATAGTATGTTCACAGTATTACAGATATCGAGAGAATGTAAGACTTACCGTTACACTCCGTTGGACATTGATGTGTTAATGTTCCCAGTATTACAGATGTCGAGAAAATGCAAGACATACCGTTACATTCCGTCAGACATTGATGTGTTAATGTTCCCAGTATTACAGATTTCCGGAGAATGTAAGACATACCGTTACATTCCGTCAAACATTGATGTGGTATGTTCACAGAATTACAGATGTCGGGAGAATGTAAGACGTACCGTTATATTCCGTCCGATATTGATGTAGTATGTTCACCGAATTACAGATGTCGGGAGAATGTAAGACTTACCGTTACATTCCGTCAGACATTGAAGTGTTAATGGTCGCAGTATTACAGATGTCAGGAGAATGTAAGACATACCATTACATTCCGTCAGATATTGATATAGTATGTTCACAGAATTACAGATGTCGGGAGAATGTAAGACATACCGTTACATTCCGTCAGACATTGTTGTGCTATGTTAGATGTCGGGAGAATGTATAAAAAACAAGACTAACCGTTACATTCCGTCAGACATTGATGTGTTAATGTTCCCAGTATTACAGATGTCGGGAGAATGTAAGACTTACCGTTACATTCCTTCAGACATTGAAGTGTTAATGTTCCCAGTATTACAGATGTCAGGAGAATGTAAGACATACCATTACTTTCCGTCAGATATTGATATAGTATGTTCAAAGAATTACAGATATCGGGAGAATGTAAGACTTACCGTTACATTCCGTCAGACATTGATGTGTTAATGTTCCCAGTATTACAGATGTCCGGAGAATGTAAGACATACCGTTACATTCCGTCAGACACTGATGTAGTATGTTCACAGAATTACAGATGTCGGGAGAATGTAAGACGTACCGTTACATTCCGTCAGATATTGATGTAGTATGTTCACAGAATTACAGATGTCGGGAGAATGTAAAACATACCGTTACATTCCGTCAGACGTTGATGTGGTTAGTTCCCAGAATAACAGGTGTCGGGAAGATATTGGACCTACCGTTATGAAGGTTATGTAGTATACAGTCCGTCAATTGCTGTGGTCTGTTCCCAGAATTACAGATATCAGGAGAATGAAATACATACCGTTACATTCCATCAGACATTGCTGTTGGTTTTCTCTCCGAATTACACATAACGGGAAAATGTAAAACTTACCGTTACATTCCGACAGACATTGCTCTGGCATGTTCCCAGAATTACAGATGTCGGGAGAGCAGTAGTAACACCTTTTGTCTTCAGCATCACAGTATTGACTTGGATAAGTACAAATATCAAGATCACAGTTAAACTGGAAACCGTTTTCAGGTAGTTTCATTCTGTCTTTCTAAATGAAACTGCTAATTCAATAATTGCTTTGTTCCAACTGATTTTTTCTATGCCTTTTTCTGGGGAATTTCAGCATTAATATTTTCTACTATTTATAGAGAAGGGAAATTTCAGTTTAAATTAAAAGTCCCATTCAAAATAATTACGGGGTTGACGCAATTTAAAAATACAATTTGTGTACATGTAATCTAATCTCCGCTGGGAAAATAAATCAAATTTAGGACGAACTTTTTACCTGTGTAGACTCTACAGTCTAACTTCCAGAGTATTCCCCTTTTAGTTTACACTAAGGTAAATAAACACAATCACAAATCACTCCACTGTTGAGGAGTTTATACATATGCGTACATTCTTGATCAGTATAAGGGACCGACCATTTAACCTGAAAGGGTGGGGCTATGGTTTTTTTCGAAAAAAATATTCTGAATCTGATTTTATTTGAAAAAAAAATATTTTGGCTGCAAAAGTGATGAAAAAAAATATTCTGAACGGGGCTTTCTGCCCAAAAAAATAATGCTTATTTTCATTTTGTTTGTACTAGTAAAAAAAAATATTTTTTTTTTCGCGCGAAAAAAATTTTCTGTCCAGAAAAAAACCATAACCCCCCTTAAAGTTAAATGGTCGGTCCCTAATAAAGTTCATCAACTTCTTCTTAGTGCAGTAGGTACAAATAATGGTTGTCATGGAATTGAGGCGAATGTAATGTTTATAAGGGTGTCATTAGATACTATAAAATGGCATTTTATTTGATAAGGTAGTTCGGGGGGGGGGGGGGGGGNGGGGGGGGGCTAAAAACAAAACGATACATTTTTCTTATTTTCCCGTGACTGAAAGTTTATAACATTCACTTCAAAAAAATTTAGTAAAAAATCAATAGGGCACCAATCTAGTTTTCCGGGAGAAACTTCCAAAAAATAGCAAGATTTTGACATTTTAATTTAGTCTTTAAAGGGCGCAAATGCAGTTTTAGAAATGTTTATACGAATAAAACCATAGATTTTGGTGAAAATGTAGTGTAAAGTATGTTAAAGAAATATCTTTGGAAATATCAAATTTAATAGGGGTCACCGATCATATTTTTGACAAAATCATGAACATGTGATTTTCCTTACTATTTCTTTAGAATTGTCTCCCTTGATAAAATAAAAAAAAAATCAAAAAGGGAAAAATTTTGTAAGCTGTCAGCATAAATGTTGCTTTTCATTTTATTTATTAGCAATAAACTATTCAAAAACACTTTTACAACATTTAATGGTAATTTTCATCAGATGAGCATGATGGATGCGTAGTTTTAGACACCCGAACCACAAATAGTTGTTAAGCTGAAAAAAAGTCATTGGAGCAGGGACTGAATTTTTGCTAAAAGATTTGTTCGTTTCCTAAAAGGTCAATGTTCGGGAGTATACAAAGTGAAATATGCCGCACAAACCTATTTTTTATTCCTTTATAATCTTTGTGTAATCTCTTCATTTCAGAGTGACATCATTTGCTGTTCGTGCAATTCCTACGGGCATTGTGGTTCAGACAAGGTATTATAACAGTGTCGTTTCTTATGGTATAAAACAATACGACTCATCTAGGGTTCATCAAATCTTTATTACTGGTAATAATAATAACCCTGTCATAACAATAACAGACAATTAGAAAATTATCACAATATCACAGATATAAATATGAATATCAAATACTTTTATAAAATAATGTAGATGTAAGTTTCCATTTAAATAACCAATGTCATAGCCAGAATGAATTTCACCCAAAAATGACATAATATATATATGATAATAACATCAAGGGGATAATCCCTTCAACTGTCATGTACTTAAATGGTATTCTCATATGCCAATTACTCCAAAATGTCAGTTTCAGAAGAATACAATAATGTATAAAAATACTATAAAACATGAATCTTACCAATATATGGAATCAGGTTATGAACATCAACCACAACAATCAAACTCTATAAGTTACATCTGACATCATTACATCATGTCTGTACAATCAATGGGTTCTACAAACAATGTACAATAATAAGTACTCAAGTATAATATAAATTCATATATCATAATATATCATATTCATACAATAAATCATATTAAATACAATATGAATGTTCTCAATAAAAGGTAATGTGTACATTAAAATTACTGGCTATGACGTATGAAAAGAAAATATTATGTGACGTCATAGATCCATGACAAAAGGTCAAGGTCACTCACATTATCATTCAAAAACCTATCTCCCTACTTTCAAACATCAGTTTCATAAATGATTCATTCACAGAACCTCAACTCATTCAATCACCTTACAAAATATAGGGTTTAGGGTCATACTTACTAAACTGGGTTGAATAGCTCTCCGTCCAATGCATTCATGTCTCACACACCTCAATATAAATAAAATATATTCTTACCTATAATAATGAATAATCTAATTCCAAAAGTATAAATCCAAACTTCTGAATTCAATAATAAATGTCAATTCAACATCCTGAATATCATATCTGAACTATTTATTATTATAAACTAGGAAATAAACAAGACTCTATTTCCCTCAAAAACCCATTTTAAATCTGGCGGTATGTCCCAACCAACCAATCAGAATGATCCCTGATTAGGTGACAGTAATACTGACCCTAGATAAAATCAATGAAGCTGACCATTAAATTAATTGTGAATTATAAAGGTAGAAACTGTCAAATCTGTGAAGTCAAGTATGACTGATTAACAGTGAATATAATAATCATTAAAAAAATACCTAAATAGATTAAATTAATCAAGTAAGATCAATCAGGATAGGAAAAGAAATAAAAGAGCTGAAGTACTGTAAAACAACTTATATCAGTAAAATATGTCTCTGCCACATTCTCCCCCTGCCGAGAGAATGTCATCCGTGACATCAAATAATATAAATATAAAATAAAACAGTTAATCTTCCCCTGGTCAAAGGAAAGACGTCCTCGTCTTCAAATGAATCATAATCTGCTCAATCATCGGACTTCATTATGAGCTTCAGCATGGCCTTTGAAACGTCTTCACCATAGCTGGAAAACATTCCAGAAGATGCTGCTGGCTTCAAATACTCAGCTCTAACCATCCAGTCTGCTTGTTGAGCTCTTTTAGTAACAAAGTCTTTATACTTTGTAGTTGCAGTAGATGTTCGTACTCTAGTGGATCGTCTCGGTATTTCTTCAGGTTCATCTGTTTCTTCTGGTTCTGACTCATGTGTAGCATCATCGACGAAGCCACTGGCTTCGTCTCTGTCCTCATCGTCTGGATTTTCTGTTGTGTCTTCATCAGACAATGGAGCGTCCTCCTCTGATTCAGATCCAGGTTCACTGGTGCGGACTTGATCGTCATCAACGTTACCAGTGTCCTCTTCACCCTCGTCAGCAACATGATCGTCTGCATCGTGTAATGGTACGATGGTATCTGTTTCTTGTTGCTTTTCAGTCACATTCCATACCAACACATATGATTCCTCCTCACTATCTGTGACAGTCTCAACGTCTGACATGACATTACTCGAAGTCTCATTGGCTGGTTTTATGCACTTTCTTCTTGGTTTCGGGACAGGTTTTAATCTCTTTCTCGGTGTTGGAACAGGTTTCGATTCGGGAGTTGGCCCTTCATCCTGTTCATCTAAATTGATGCTACTGAGTGGTAACAAGTTGTTCCTGTGTAACGTTCTTTTTCTACCAGTACCATTTTCCTTTCTCACAACGTACACTGGTATGTCACTGTTTGGTTGTTCTAAGAAAGTTTATGGATATTCTTCCCATTTATCTTCGAGTTTGTGGGTTCCTTCAAAAGCTAGCACTTTAACCAGTACTCGGTCACCCTTGTGTAGAATGGCACCTTTAATTCGCTCATCATATCCTTTCTTCTGTCTGGCTTGTGATTTTTCTGCACACCACGAAGCAATCTGGTATGATTTCTTCAGTTTCTGTCGTAAATCATCGATGTACTTTGTTGTACTTTTAGGCTCCTGGTCATGGTTAAGTCCAAACATGTGGTTAACTGGTAATTTTGGTTTCCTGCCAAACATAAGTTCAAATGGCAATATCCAGTGCTGTCATGTTTGGTACAGTTGTAGGCGTGTGTTATCGGGTCTAAGTAAGATTTCCAGTCACGTTTCTGGTCCTTGTTGAGTGTCCCAAGCATGTTGATAAGGGTTCTGTTGAAACGTTCGCATTGCCCGTTGCCTTGTGGGTGATATGGAGTCGTTCTTGATTTGCTGATTCCTGTTATCTCACACAGTTCCTTTATAAGCCGACTCTCAAAGTTTGCGCCCTGGTCAGAATGTATGCGGTTTGGCAGACCATAGTGGATAACAAAGTTCCGAAAGAATGCTTCTGCGGTGGTTCTTGCAGTTGTATTCTTTGTGGGAATTGCCTGCGCATATCTCATGAAGTGGTCGGTAATGACCAAGACATACTGGAATCCTCCTTTTGAAACTTCCAACTTCAAAAAGTCCATGCAAACTATTTCCATTGGCTGACTGGTCTTTATACTGCTCAATGGTGCTCTGTCGTTAGTCGGTGTCATCTCGGGCATTTCTGTATCCATTCCTCGATGTCTTTACCCATGCCATACCAAAAGAATCGTTCCTTTACAAGAGAGGTGGTCCTATCTCTTCCTTGGTGACCCATGTTGTTGTGTACTGCACTTAACACTGTTGGAATATGTGAAGTTGGCAAGACAACTTGGTCTTTTACAACATCATCAGTTACAGTCCTTCTAATGAGTATTCCTTTCTTTATCCTGAGTTTTTCAAAGTTGTTAAACAATAAGTTGTTGTATGGTGATGGTTCCAAGTCTTGCTTCCGTGGTTTAACTCCTTTATTGACATGTATTAACCAGTTCCCTATGACTTTATCATGTCTCTGTGCCTCTCTTATGTCCACCTATTGTCCTGGTAAAATTTCAGGTAGGTCATCCAATATATCCGTTGTAGTAGTTAATGATTCCACGTAGTTTTGCCGATGTTCCTTTGCAAACAGCTTTAACAGATTCCAAAGTGATGTTAGTCTGTTGTGACGGTAAACCAGGTAGTCGGGATAAACCATCAGCGTCTGCATTACTTTTTCCGGGACGATAGTTGATGTCGAAGTTGTAGGACGACAGTGCAGCTAACCAACGATGGCCGGTGGAGTCGAGTTTCGCTGATGACAAGACATAGGTGAGTGGATTATTATCCGTCAAAACAGTAAATCGCTGTCCATACAAGTAGTCTTTGAATTTCTCTGTTATGGCCCATTTCAACGCCAAAAACTCTTGTTTGTGCACGGGGTAGTTTTTTCCGCTTTCGTTAACCCTCTACTGGCGTAGGCAATGACTTTCTTCAGACCTTGCTGTTGTTGATACAATACAGCTCCAAGACCATTCTGTGAGGCATCAGTGTGCAACTCAAACTCTTTGTCGTAGTCTGGAAAGGTAAGTATCGGTGGAGAAGAAAGGTGTTGTTTCAATTGTTGAAAAGCTGTTTCCTGTTCTTTGTTCCATTGCCATACCCTTTGTTGTTTTGGCTGTTGCCTTTTCCCTTTCACTTTTCGTCCGGTTGAAGGCATCAAATCTGTCAACGGTCGGGCGATCTTGGAAAAGTCTTTGATAAATTACCTGTAATATCCGACAAATCCTAAGAATTGACGGACTTCCTCTGGAGTCGATGGTCTGGGCCAGTTGACTACTTTCTCAATTTTCTCTGGATCTGATGCCACTCCATCTGCTGATACAATGTGTCCTATGTATTTCACTTTACGTTGGAAGAATGTGCATTTCTTCGGTGAAAGTTTCAATCCCACTTCACGCAAACGCTGGAAAACTCTTTCTAATCTGTCTAGGTGTTCCTCAAATGATCGGGAGAAAACTATCAAGTCATCTAAGTAGATGAAACAGATTCTTGTATGGAGATCACCAAGGCATTCCTCCATGAGGCGCTGATAGCAAGTCCAAATGGCATCCTATTGTATTCAAAGAATCCAAGTGGGCCAACCGTAAACGCTGTTCTCTGCTTGTGTTCCTCGGCGATATCCACCTGATGGTACCCGCTCTTCATATCTAAAACGGTGAAGAATGTATTACCTCCAAGGGAGTCGAGTATCTCCTCTATTCGTGGAAGGGCGTAAGAATCTTTTATCGTGCGCTGGTTGAGCTGCCGATAATCCACGCACATTCGAAGGCTACCATCTTTCTTCCGAACTAGAACCACGTTCGCTGACCAAGGCGAATGAGATCGTCTGATAATCCCTGCAGAAAGAAGTTGCTGTAGGTGGTTTCGAACCTCTTCAAGCATAGATGGAGGTATTCGCCTATGTCTCTGTTTAAAGGGGTTATCATCTGTAAGATCGATCCGATGCTTAACCAGTGAAGTATTTCCAATATCTGTGTCGTCTTTGGAAAATATGTCGTTGAATCTTTGTATAAGTGACTTTCCTTGTTCTAACACGTCGAATTCCAATGTGTCTGTTGGTAAGTTAATCTTCTCCATGATGTCTTGAAATCCTGTTTTTGATGGAGTCCTATCCTCCTGAACTGCTACTGGTTGTAGTTCACAAAGAAGACATCTAGGTGCAATGGTGACTGTTCTCGTTGTAATGTTGGAGATATGCACAGGCACAGTATCATCTTTCCTCTTGTGTTACTACAATTGGAGCGTATGTTACTACAGTTGGAGCAATGTCTAAATCATCTGGGACCGAAGAGTTGTTTGTGGCATGTAGCATGCATAAAGTGGTTGGGTATGCTATCATTCGGTCCATGTATCCTTGAATGATGATCTCACTGTTTGTTGATATTGTAACTGGTTTCGTTTCCGCTGATTTCACTATCGCTAGTCTGTTTTGGTGTCGTTGTAATTCTCTCTCTCTTAAGGCCATTGATCTGAAAGCCAGGTAATATGGTGTGTGTAGTTCAGCGTCTTGTAGAAATCTTTGCCCATGTTTATCTCTGATGTCATTCATCACTGGTGTCAATATGTTAGTACCTATCAACAGTGGAACGGTCTTCTGATATTGGCTGTCGGGCTATACTAGAAATAAACCAGGGTAGTTACAGCTTCCTGAAGATCCATAAAGATGTAGTTCCGCTTCAACATAACCCATATATGGCAATGGTTGACCATCCGCACATTCGATGTTAAGCAACCAGTTGATAGGTTTCAATGGTGTATTGGACAAATTCCTTTCGTAAAATTCCTGGCTTATGGTCGACACAGTAGATCCCGTATCTATTAACGCCATGGTTTCAACTCCGTTCGGTCTGACGTTAACCTAATTGGCTGATCCTACTAACTTGGAACTCGTATTATCGCTGATGTCATCCGTGTGTTCCATGACATATGCTTGTTGTAAGTTAAGAGCCCTCACGGTCTTACGGGAATGATCCAAACGAACTCTACAGCTGATCGCAAAGTGTCCTGGTTGTTTACATCTCCAGCAAACTATGTCTGATCTTGATTTTCTAGTACGCTGTAGTGGGCGATGTACTATGGTTTCATCTGGTGGTTGGTATATCTCTCTACGTCTCCATTTAATGTTACGCTGGTCTGAGTTATAATCGTGTTTCATGGCTTGAATCTCAGCTGATAGTTGGTTAATTCTAGCAGTAAGTTGTTGTATCTGCTTATTCTCTACAGTTGTTGGCTGAGGAGGCTTTGTAGTTTTCTTCTTTCTTGTTGAATCAGTTGGTCCAAATTGTGTTCTTTCTCTAATTTCCGAAAGGCCTTCAATAATGAGCCAAAATCTTTACTGACATCCATCTGATATCTTCCAACATTCTTGATGTCCGGTCTAAGTCCTTCGAAAAACTTTGATGTAAGCATATTATTCAGGTCTTCATGTCTAACTTTTCCACTATCCTTTGCTTTCCGGAGTATCTCTTCTAAGCGACATCCCCATGTTGCAACGTCCTCATCTTCGCGTTGTCGTGCAGTATAGAACTGTCCAAGGATCGCCTCAACAGGACTTACTGAACAAAAGATACTATCCATCCTGTCCATAATATCGTCTATTGTTGCATCTACTCCTAATTTCATAAGTACTAGTGCTGCGTTGCCCTTCAAAGATCGTCTTATTGCCATCTTGATGGTATCGTGGGTGTAACGATTTTTTACTAAGCACTGGACCTCATATCGCCACATATCATACTTAGTTCCGATGTTACCATCACCAGTAAAAGTTGATATTCTTGGAATGTAAGCCTCCCATACATCGTCATCACTATCTTTGTATTCTTCCAGCCAGTTCTTGAAGTCATCCGGTGTGTCAGCAGAGGGTTTAACTTCCATATCTTTGAATGCTTGGAC
>MJUU01038361.1:28202-50946 GCA_002080025.1 Modiolus philippinarum | reverse complement strand
GTATTAAATTTAATATATTTTGCTAACCAATCCGATTCTTCAAAAGAAATAGTTCTATATACTTTTGTTACTTTCATACCAAGTTTAATATAATCTTTTAATATTGAGTGATGAATAACGTATTTCTTTTTATCATATAATGTTAAAAATAATTTTTCTTCATTACCTAATGGTTTATTTCCTAATAATTTTAATTGGTAAGGAGATAAATCTTCTTTTTTTATTTTCATTTTTTCCGGTGCTAGAGGATATTGTTTTGTTTTCTTTTTACATTTTTTTGTTTATTCTAAATCACATTCAATTATACAACCTCTTCCTTCTGGTATATTTTTATAGTAATTGGGGTCTTTTTCCCATTTAAAATCTTTTGTTGGTAATTTTTGTGACATGGCCCAACCATATAAATTAACTGCGTCGAGATATAGTAAATATTTTTCTGATAAGAAATCGTTTAAGTTTCCTCCGTTTTTTAATATTTCTAAACATTCTTTCATTTCATTTTTATCTATTATTCTGTCCCCGTTATTATAGTTAGGGGTATATTTATTAAATGCTTTCACATGTCTTGGTCCTAGAACACCAGAAAATCCTCCTCTTATACCCTTTTCAAACATTAATAACATATCATAATCAGTTAATAATTCTAGTTCTACCCCTGTATGTTTAAATCCACATTGCCATGTTAAACCAGGAGCAGAAAAACAATAACAGGGATCTATTTCATGATTTTTTAAAAAAGAATTCTCTATATTTTTCAAAAGCATCTGCTAAGAGAAGAACATCTGTTTTAAGATATAAATTATGATAATCTAATAAAGTTTTACAATTATAATGTTCCCAAACTTTTTGTGCATGTTCATATTCTTCTTTTGAAATATTTTTTTGTTTTAAATTCGAATAAAATTCTTTAATATCTGGTAATTTTTTATCTTTAAATTTTTCTATAGAATCAATATATTCATATGGATAATATCCTTTTTGTTTTAAAAGATTTGTTTTACCTTTAAATTCTTTTTCTAAAAAAGGAAATTCTTTTAATGATTTAACAACATCTTCTAAACTTTTATCAAAAAATCTATATGAATCTAGGAATCTTAATTTTTTATAACTTGATCCAAAATCTATTGAAATATATTCTTCAGAGATTTTAGAAAGAGGTTCTACTTTATTATATTTATCTTTATATTTCATAAGTTCTTCAATAATAAAATGGAAGTCATAATTTGACCCATTATGAAAAAATACAGGTATTAATTCAGTTGCTTTACCTTCTTTTGTGTTACACGACTGACAAGACGCTCCTCTATATTCACCTGAAAGATGATTATGTTCTCTTACTTTATTATATTTTTCACTTTGTCTTTCACAATTAAAACAATAAAATTCTTCATATTCAAATTCTTCATTACAATATTGACAACATGTTCTTTCTTCAAATTCTTTTCCACAAATATAACATTCTGTTGCTTCTTGAAATCATTCTTCTTCATATTTACTTAAGCTTGGTTCTTTCTTCTCATTAAGATAAATATTATAATTTATGTTTTTAAATATTTTTATTACTTTTTCTACATATTTTTCTGCAACATCATCACCAACATAAGAAAAATATTGTGATTTAAATATTTCTGGATAATCCGAATGAACATAAATACCATAACTATTTGGTTTTTGTTTTAGTATTGGATTTGTATATGATTCATCTGGATTTGGTTTAGTTGTAGATATTGGAATATTATTTGATTCAAAATCAGAATAGATAACAAATGATAATTTATTTTTAAAATGATGATTTTTAAATTTAAGAATATTTTTTCCTGGTTTAGGCATTATAACATTACAACATTCATGATTATAACATTCTTCTTTATGTTTTATTAATGTTTCTTCTCTTCGGAATCCTTTCATACAATTTCTACATATAAGTAATTTATGATTATTTTTATCACACATAAAACTATCCAAATCTTTAATTAAACAATAATGTGAATTTTCGTCATTTGTAATATATAAAAAATCAATTACATTTTTACTTTCTACGTTTGAAGTTCTAACTGGAGTTAAAGATTCTTTTTTTTCTTGTTTTTTTAACTCAAATACATTTATACTTAAATTATTCTGTTTCTCTACTTTTGAAATATCTTTTATTGCTACAGGATATTCAATTCCTTTCATGTTAATTTCATTTTCATATGCTCTATATTTTGTTACTCTTTCTTTATCTCTATTTGCTGGATATAATTTCGCTAATATTGACCATAAAAACATTTTTTATCATGTTTATTTTGAACATTGATAATATTTCTTGATTTAAATTGAAGAGGAATATAGGATGAAGCTCTCAAATAATCATATTTATATTGTTTTACTTTTACACTTTTAATATTTCTAAAAACTAAACCAGATTTTTTTTCTTGAAATTCATCTACCCAAGCTTTAAATTTATGTATTAAAATTTTATAGAATTTAGATATATTATTTTGTGTTAAGATATATTGCATAGGATGAGAATAATGACATTCTATTATATCAAATGTCTTAATTGTTTTAAATTCACTTGTTATTATCAGTTTTATTTTTACTGGAAAATGAGTAATAACTATTTTTTGTTTTAATAATTTTATATATTTATCTTTATCGTCCTCATGTATATCATCAATATCAGTTTCAGTAATAAGATCTTTGTTAAATGTTTTGGTTTTGGTTTTGGTTTTGGATTTTTTTAGACTCATTTTTATTAGTATAAAAATCAATTATAAATTTTTTTCTATTTTTTTTTCTTTTATAATTAACCCAATAATTAGCCGACTATTCGGATTTCTTTCTATAAATTCTTCATAAGATTTTTTATATTTTTCTTTATTATTTTGATATTGTAATCTTTGTTTCAATTTATTACATTCTTTACAAGCAGATTTTATACCCATTGGTTTTGTTTTATTTTTATTATATTCACTTAGTAACTTATATTTTTTACATTTAGTACAAATTTTACCTTCCGGCATTTTTAAAAAAGAATTTTTATTTATTTAAAATGGCGCTTACAAATCTAACAAATAGGTTAGCAGATGAATTACATCGCAGGGTTGTAAGTGTTTTTCCTAAAAGACGTGTTTATGTTCATTCTATTGATCAGACATGGGCAGTTGATTTGGTAGATATGCAAAAATATTCAAAACAAAATAAACATTATAAATACTTATTAGCGATTATAGATGTATTTAGTAAATATGGGTGGTTAATTCCGTTGAAAAATAAAACGGGTGTGACGGTAAGCGAAGCATTTAAAACATTATTTAAAGAAAGAAAACCTTCCTTTGTGTGGTCAGATAAAGGATCAGAATTTTATAATAGGCAAGTAAAAGAATTGTTAAAAAATAATGACATAAAGTTATATTCAACTGAAAATGAAGAAAAAAGCAGTGTAGTAGAAAGATGGATAGGAACGATGAAACAACATATGTTTAGATATTTTACAGCCTCTGGAACATTTAAATATTATGATGTATTGGATAGATTAGTTAAAAATTATAATAATACAGTTCATTCTTCAATTAAAATGACACCGGTTGAAGCAAGTAAATCCAAAAATAAAAGAAGAGTGTATAAAAATTTATATCCAGAAAAAGAAGAAAAAATTAGAAAAACCTAAATTCAAAGTAGGTGATCGTGTGATGATAACAAAGAAGAAGGGTAAATTTGAAAAGGGTTATACAACTCGATGGACAAAAGAAATATTCGTAATTGAAAAAGTTTTAAATACAAACCCTATTACTTATAAAATAAAAGATTTAAAAGGTGAAGAAATAATAGGTTCTTTTTATGAACAAGAATTACAGGTGACTCAGTTTTAGATTCGCTGTACTGCCGGCTATTTTTTTTTTGGAGAGGGGGGTCAAAATTTTTTTTTCACTTTTTCTGTGTAACTATTTTGGGGGGTGTTTTTGTGCCTATTTTTTTTTGAGGGTCAAAAAATATAGGGTTTTTTGTGCTGTTTTTGCTTTTTTTGTAGAAATTAAGTGATTTTTAGGTCTTTTGAGGTTTTTTTAGGGGGTTTAAAATTTGTAATAATATATTATTTGGGCGGGGCGAGGCTTTAGACTCGCCCAAATAATACATTATTACTTTCTGTTATCCAGTATCTGCTTGGGGAATAACACTGGCTCTAGGCCCCAATTTTCTTTAATTTGAACATGATACTACAAGCTCCAACAAATGAACTCTGAACTCCAACATAAGGACTCTGGGCGCCAACATAAGGCTCCGGCCTCTACTCAAAGGGCACCAGGCTTCACTCATAGGGCTCCTGGCTCAACTCACTGGGCTCCTGGCTCAGCATGGACACCGAGCAGACATAGAGCTCTGGAGTCCGTGTTTTTACCACAATCGATGATTTAGTCAACAGTTAGCAAATTGACTTATTTTTTCTGTCAAATACTTACTATCAGCTCATTTTTGCTTGCATTAGTTCTATTATTTCAACAGAATATTCTAAATGACAAAGAATACAAAATATTTCTTCAATTAAAAACATAATATTTCGACATGTTATCTTTGTAATTTTTCTAGGTCCTTGAAAATAGTGTATTTTTTGCATGTTTTTTTTAGGGGGGGGGTGTATTTTTAATCCCGTATTCAGATGAAATTGTTAAGTCTCCAAACATGATTTTTGAACAAAAAATGCTAAAATGATTTTTTGTTTGTTTTCAATAAGCAATTATGATCTATGCGCGTGTCGCACTTTATATTTAATATGGAATAAACATTCATGTAACGATCACGGGTGACTGGAGGTCCATACAGGTAATTTTGAAAGGTGTACACAATTTTTCAGAATATATAATTTCTTTGATCTAAATAAAGATTAGAATTTTATAAATTCAGTAAATATTTCTTCAATTAAAAACATAATATTTCGACATTTTATTAAAAACAAAATATTTCGACATTTTATCTTGTATCTAGAAATATAGTGTATTTTTTGGTGGGGTGTAATTTTTAATCCCGTGTTCAGATGAAATTGTTAGTCTCCAAGTACAATTTAAAAAAAAAATGCTAAAATGATTATTTTTTTTGTTGGTTTCAATAAGCAATTATGATCTATGCGTGTTTCACACTTATATGTATATTACATAGAATAAACATTCATGTAACGATCACGGGTGCCTGGCGGTCCATACAGGTAATTTTGAAAGGTGTACACAATTTTTCAGAATAGATAATTTCTTTGATCTAAATAAAGATAAGAATTTGATAAATTTAGTGAATATTTCTTCTTTGCATCCTAAAACACATGCATCAAAGAATTCAGTTGTAGCATCTTTACAACATCAAACATTCTGTTACGATTTTTTTTTATTCTGATGATTTTTTTCTTCCTATTTTTTGTGAGTGTGTGTTTTTTTTAAATTTAAAAAAAATTTTTTTTTCACATTTTGTTCCTTCAACATATCTATGGACTATCTGGTAAATAGTACAATTACAGGGTATCGACATACAGATACGAGTAAGAGACCTACCTTTACAAAACATGATTTATAAAATCTATATCGCTGTACATGCAGAAATTTCCTTAAAGACCTCGTATAAAGATGATATAGTAGAATAATTTTATTCCCTTTACTAATAAGGATAATTTCATAGGTTTTATAGTTTATTCGAAATTACCAGTGAAATACGCTTTATTTTTTTTAATTATTGGAAAAAAAGAATGTGTGTGGGGAAGCTGGAGACGGGGTATGAATTCTATCAGGTGTGCTTGGTTTAATACGGGACTTATATATTTATTCGTCCCAGGTTGAATTTATCATAAACCTTTGCAAACCTATATGTATTATGTGTCTACTTTAATATAAACGAGGAACAGAACTAGTAAATATTGTCACGGATTAGAGTATTTCTATTCTTAAGTTGAATCACTTAGATTCGCTAACGATTGGAAAAGAAAAGTAACAGCTTGCCTTTGTTTGTAAAAAATGTACAAATATTATGAAATTTACTTCCCAACCAGCAAAAATTTAAGAATATCTGTCCATATCTGTGAACGATGGTGACAGTCAATGTCAGACAAAGTAAAGACAGAGAACATTTGTCTATAGCTGCAACAGACAATGACAGTCAATGTCAGTCTATGTAACAGTTTAAAATGTTTGCCAATGTCTGTGTGTGATGTTGACAGTCACTGTCAGACAGACGAGAGTTTAAAGTGCTTGTCCTTGACTGTGAGCGATGTCCACAGACACTGACAGTCCAGGTGAATTTTCTAAGATCGCCTGTCAGTGTCACCAGCAGTCCGACACAGTCATGGGCAGACATAGTAAAATTCTGTCAACGACTGTCAGTGTCAATGGAAGTCTCTAACAAACAAATGCAGTAAATTCCACAGTCTTTTTCAGTTTTCGGCAGTCTCTGACAGTCGAAAAATAAAATGACTGTCACTGGTAAAGACATTCATTTTTTTTGTTCATAGTGATACACGTTACGATGAATTTAACATAGGAAATAATTGTTTCAACTAAGCACTTTTAATACTGATGGGTAAATAGGGTTAGACATTATCACAAGCATGCAAATTGTATTGAACGCAAGATAGAAACAATTCTATCAAGTTCACACGTGAATTTCTTTTTGGTTTACGGGGTAGGCAAGTGTGACGAGTACTTATCGAACTCTGTAGCAAGAAGGGTGTTGAGTAGAAAAACAGGTTTTACCGGATTCTTCAGTGCAATAGGGTAGGCCAGTGTGACTATTACTGATTTCGCTGTATAGTAAGGACAGTGTGTTGAAGAAATACAGGTTGTACCAGTTTCACAAGTACAAATGGTTATCGTCAGATTTATGTGCAAAATTTATGTCTATATATAGGAACCGCTAAATGTTACATAGGAAACAATTGAATCAAGTTAGCACTTTTACTACTGATGGAAAAAGGTAGGCCAGTGTGACAAGTATGCCAATTGTATTAAATACAACTTAGAAACAATTTATCAAGTTCACACGTAATTTCTTGTTCTTAACGGGGTAGTTAAGTGTGACAAGTACTGATAACACTGTGTATTAAGGACAGTGTGTTGTAGAAATGCAGGTTTGACTGGATCCTTTAGTGGAACAGGGCAGGTAAGTATGACTAGTACTGGTAGCATTGTGTACTAAGGACAGAGTATTGTAGAACTGCAGGTTTTACTGGATCGATCAGTTAAATAGGGTAGGCCAGTGTGACTAGTGCTGACTATGCTGGAAAGTAAGGACAGTATTTTTGTAGAAAAAAACAGGTTGTACCGGATTCACAAGTACAAGTGGTTATCATCAGATTAACTATGCAGAAGTTACGTCTTCATATAGGTAACGCTGAATGTAACATAGGAAACAATTGTATTAAGTTAGCACTTTTACTACTGATGGGAAATGGGGTAGGCTAGTGTGACAAGTATGCATGTTGTATTGAATTCAAGATAGAAAGAGTTCTATCAAGTTAACACGTTGATTACTCTTTTTTGCTAACGGGGTAGGCCTGTGTGACTAGTACTGATAACACTGTATAGTAAGGAGACTGTGTTGTTGAAATATAGGTTTTACCGGATCCACAAGTACAAATGGTTATAATAAGATTTAAATGCAAAAGTTACGTCTTTATAGACATTACGTTGAATGCATCATTTGAAACAATTGTATCAGTTAAGCACTTTTACTACGTATGAGTAAAGATGGTAGGCCAGTGTGATAAGTATGCAAGTTGTATTGAATGTAAGATAGAAACAATTCTATCAAGCCCACATGTAAATTCCTCTTAGGTTTATGGAGCAGGCAAGTGTGACAAGTAATGATCACGCTGTGTATTAAAGACGTTGTGTAGTAGAAAAACAGGTTTTACCCGATCCCTCAATGCAAGAGGTTTGGTCAGTGTGAATAAAACTAATTACGCTGTATAGATTTGATAGTCCGTTGTAGAAAAACAAGTTTTACCGTATCCCTCAATGCAATAGGATAGGTCAGATTGACTAGTATTGATAATATTGTGTATTTAGGACAGTGTGTTGTATAAATACAGGTTTTTACCGCATTAATCAGTTCAAAAGGTTAGAGAAGTCTTACTAATACTGACTATGATGTATAGTAAGGACGTAGTGTGTTGTAGAATAACAGGTTTTGCCAGATCCCTCCGTGCAATACGGTAGGCCACTGTAACTTATTCATTACACTGTGTAGTAGTGAGTGTGCTGTAGAATTACAGGTGTTACCGGACCCATCATTTCAAAAAGGTAGGCCAGTGTGACTAGTACATATTAAACTGTTTGGTAATGAGAGTGTGTTGTAGAAATACAGGTTTTACCGGATCCCTCAGTGCAATAGGGTAGGTCCGTACGACATTACATTGTATACTAAGGACATGCTGTTGTAGAAATACAGGTTTCACTGCATCGATCAGTTCAATAGGGTAGACCAGTTTGACTAGTATTGGCTATGCCGTATAGTAAGGACAGTGTGCTGTAGAAATATAGGTTTAACCGGATCCACAAGTACAAATGGTTATCATACGATTTATATGCAAAATTTACGTATTTATACACGTTACGATGAATTTAATATAAGAAACAATTGCTTCGGGTAAATAGGGTAAGCCAGTGTGACAAGTATGCAAGTTGTATTGAATGCAAGATAGAAACAATTCTATCAAGTTCACACGTGAATTCCTTTTTGGTTAACGGGGTAAGCAAGTGTTACAAATACTTATCGAGCTCTGTAGCAAGAACAGTGCTGAGTAGAAAAACAGGTTTTACCGGAACCCTCAGTGGAATATTGTAGGCCAGCGTCACTAGTACTGAATATATTGTGTGCTGAGTATAGTGTGATAGAAATAGAGATTTTACCGGATTCCGTCAGTGCAATAGGGTAAGCCTTTGTGACTAGTACTTTTAACACTGTGTAGTAATGACAGTTTGTTGTAGAAATACAGCTTTTACTGGATCCTTAAGTGCAAAAGGGTAGCCCAGACTAGTAAGGACAGTGTGTTGTAGAAATACAGGTTTTACCGGATCCCTCAGTGCAATAGGGTAGGCCAGTGTGACAATTACTAATTTCGCTGTATAGCAAGGACAGTGTGTTGTAGAAATACAGTTTGTAACGGATCCACAAGTACAAATGGTTATCATCAGATTAACTATGCAAAAGTTACGTCTTTATATAGGTAACGCTGAATGTAACATAGGAAACAATTGTATCAAGTTAGCACTTACTACTGATGGGAAATGGGGTGGGCTAGTGTGACAAGTATACATGATGTATTGAATTTAAGATAGAAAGAGTTCTATTAAGTTGGCACGTTAATTACTTTTTTGTTTAACGGGCTAGGCTAGTGTGACTAGTACTGATAACGCTGTGTAGTAAGGCGACTGTGTTGTTGAAATATAGGTTTTACCGGATCCACAAGTACAAATGGTTATCATACCATTTATATGGTACGTCTTTGAATGTAACATTTGAAACATTATTTGTTACCACTGGGTCGATGCCACTGCTGGTGGACTGTTAGTCCCCGAGGGTATTCACCAGCCCAGTAGTCAGTACTTCGGTGCTGACCCGAAAGCCGATTATTTTTGAAACCTTTACAATATCTAAAATTTTGTAAATTTTATTGAAAACTAAGGAGTATCTCCCTCATGCAAAGCTCTGTCCTTAGCAGATTTTGGCTTTACATTTAGATCACTTTGGTTATTTGTTCTCTGTCAGTTTCTAAACATTTTTGATTCTATGGTCTTCCAAACATTTAGATTTTATCTGCACTGATGAGACATAATTTGTCGAAATGCGCATATGCAGAAAGTAAATTCACAGTAACTTCGGTATTTAGTTATTTGAAACAAATGTATCAGTTGGGCACCTTTACTACTTATGGGTAAATAGGGTAGACGACCAGTGAATTCAAATAATGTACTGTTATTGCGATTCTAATGCAGTGAAAACCATTCATCGATTTCATGTTATATTTTTAACTTGTGTATTTGTAACCATAAAAGGAACCAGACTAAACAGGTAACCTACCCTGTCCCAGGTGTGTAGATGGTGGAATTCACGGTCAGTTCTGACCAATCAAAACCTTCGTTATATAAATGTTGCATTAGAATTGTTTTTCTTTTCCTTAGTTTGTGTCGAGCTGATTTACTTTGGCAAGCTCCAAACAGTTTCATCTTTTACTGCGTTCGGCTATTTAGATCAAATTTGTACAATTTCCAGTTGTCGACATGCCGCGGTCGTATCCCAAATATGCTATATATAGGTCATATACTGAATTTGTTTAACGTTTTGATAGTTATGTTTTTATTCAAAATAAAAATTGTAAATTTACCTGTTTATATCTTTTGCATGTTTGCTACACTACAAATATATAAGCTTAACTTGCTATCCCTCTCCTAAAAGGAATTTATTTATATTAATTTACTAAACGTCGTCAAAATAATGAAAAACAAAAGAACATTAATGAGACCGACATGACAAAACTACAAAAATATTTTTTTTGTTAAATTTCTTACACATTCTATACATTTTTGTCGACCAAATTACAAGAAATTGCAACTTCTTCAAAAAATATATCAAAAGTATGGAAACGTTTATGGACCACTTTTTGTTCATTTGTAACTGAACTTTTAGATGAAAATGAAGACTAGTTGATGAATTACATTACAAAAACACAACATTCGTTTTGTTGCATTAGTTAGTTATTTAATCAACAACATGCCATTTGTATGGAAACGTATCTAGGACATCTATGTGTTATTTATGTCGACATAAACTCGTATAATTTTGTCGATTTAATCACCTTTTTCGCAAAACTCGATTTAAAAAACTGCGATAAATTGTAATAAAAATCAATTTTATTACATAATTTATATCGTTATGTTTACATTAATGATACATATTGCTATACATTATATCGATATAAGACGATGATCTGTCAAATGCATATCTAAAATTGCGATATATTTTCTATGTCGATATAAATCATTTTGAATTGTTATAATCAATAACAGTTATGAAAAATGTCAAAGTATTGCTATAGTATAAATAATTTTGATAAAATTAATTTGTAATATCGAAATAAATAAAGCGATTCTTTGCAAACACAAGTCGTTGTCGATGATTCCTATGTCGATAAAAACTGAATAAGGAGCCATGTCAGCATAACTTTTGAGGTAATTGTTCAGAGTCGTGGGAAAAAATATGCAGTGAATCAGTGCTGTTTGACAGAAACACTGGGAAGCTTCAGGAACTCACAGGTAAGTTTGGTAGCTAAATTTTGTCTTAGGAAAGTACATTCTTGGTCAATTTGTTACAGGATTTCCAAACAGGATAGAATTCGTTCTACTTTATATATATGACCGTGTTTATGTTACTCTGTGTTCAGCAAACTCATTTTTGTTGTGCAGAAAAATACAAAACCATATTGTCTATGCACTACTCCTGTGTTCTATTTTTCTTGGAAACTCGGAATAGAAACCTAAATATACTACAAAGTTTGTGATTAATTTTTACCTTTCACATGACAATCAGAAAAAAAATTAAGTACCTTTCAAATAACTAAAACATGATATATTTCATTATGCCTACAAATTGAGGCATGAGCCATTTTAATTTTGGGGTTGGGGCTGAGATTTTATATAAAACAATTTATGACTTTTGCCCAAAACAATTCTCTAACCATCACAAGAGTTAAAAAAACAATCCGATCCTCGGCTCAAAATTTTCATAGCATTATGTATATGCAAAAAAAAAAAAAAAAATCTGACCAGCGGGAAATCAAATGGTCCGTACATAAGACTGGTGGACCTTAATACATGTACATGCTACTGGACCGCTAAACTGACGGGAACATTAAAGGAAATATTATATACAACCATGTATTACTTACGACTTACTTACAAATCAAACATCAATTATTGAGAAATCAACTTAATGACAAGAAATGTAACATTGAAAATACACCATGACACTGAGATCAATGCAAAATGACAGACTATCATATTCTAACAAAAATATTAAAAAAAACACGCCAAATACAATGCACATACAAGGTACGATTATTCAGATATTGATCTAACTACAAAAATTAACTAAAGATGTTCACTAGACAGTCAAGTTAATGTCATAAGGTAGACATATATGAATGCAGCCGTAAACTACAGGCTCTTGTCGACTATCACTGTGCAGGTCAATGGTATATAATGTGGTAGAAGACAGTACACCATTTTTTGGGGTTATCCACTTCAAACAGGACTTTTTTTTTAAAAACGTAGTACCTTTCCATTAATCGAAGGCGTTTGTTAAAAACAAGTGTTGACCCTAAAAGATGTCTAATCTGCCCGGGCATGGATCGCAAAGAATGTCAAGATTAAAAGGACAAAAGCAAAACAATGTACTGTACTACTATGTAAACAACTGTCAGACTGACACATGTACCCACCAATATGCATTTGTAAATCAAATGTGATTGCTCCAGGTATTAAAGAAGTTGAGAAATTGAGCTAATCCTGAAAATGTGACCTAAGTCACTCAAGTGTAAAATTGAGGTCAAGGACACATGACAAGTATCAAACTGACATGTACCCACCAAGATGCATTTATAAATCAAATATGATTGCTCTAGGTATTACAGTAGTTGAGAAACAGAGATAATCCTTAAATGTAACCTAAGTCAATCAAGCGTAAAATTGAGGTCAATGACACATGACAAGTATCAGACTGACATTGTCCCATCAAGATGCATTTATAAATCAAATATGATTGCTCTAGGAATTATAGTAGTTGAGAAACTGAGCTAATCCTGAAAATGTGACCTAAGTCACTCAAGCGTAAGATTGAGGTCAATGACACATGATAAATATCAATCGACATGTACCCACCAAGATGCATTTACAAATCAAATATGATTGCTCTAGGTATTACAGTAGTTGAGAAACTGAGCTAATCCTGAAAATGTGACCTAAGTCACTCAAGTGTAGAATTGAGGTCAGGGACAACCAATGAGATGTGACCCACTGTCCACACACCCATAACTATCTGTGGACTAAATATGAAGCTTGTATGTATTATAGTTACTGTGAAAACTATGGTTAACGCATACCTATGTCTCGCTTTCTGCGACTTTCGTCGCAGGCGAGACAAAAATTTTAAATCGGCACTAGGAACCATCTACAACCTTCAGTAATTCCATATGACGTTGCGTACCACGTTCTCGGTATCAATTCGGGATTTTGCATTTAAACAATACAAATCAGCCCAGCTGACTAGCGGTTTATATTTCTACATCGAAATTCAAACGAAATGCGTTCCTAACAATGTGTTCTAGTAAAAATGTGTATTTTCCCTCATCCATGCAAACGACAGACTACTCTACCCAGACAGTTCTTGGATTTCTCAGAAACTGAAATAAAAATCTCCCGCCATTTTAACATTGTTCAAAAGTTATAAAATTAAATGCAATGTAAAATAAATAAATGAATAATACACTCCTTTCCCTCCCTGGATAATAATAAGGTCGGTGTCAAATAGAGATTGTTAACATTGCTGTTAATATTTATTAGTCCCCTTCTTTGCCGAAGGGGACTTTACAGCCCTTTGCAGACTTCTGAGAAAATTCTATCAACTAACCTTTTCAATTACAGTGAGTTGATTTTGTCAAGATCACCTTATCTTAAAGTACAGGATGTCACATACAGTACATTTAATGACTTTGATTCAGGACAGTGCTTGTTCTGTCTAAAAAGATTTGTGTGTTTCCAGTTCAATCTATGATTTTCTTTCAACACCAATATACTTTGTTATGATGGAAAATGGGGGGGGATGTAGAATTTTTGGTGGAATGTGTACAAGTCATTTTCACTTGAAAGCAATCAAAAATAGCATTTACATTGGTAACCTTTGATTTGTTTTTTTTTCTGCCAATAATTAATTGTTGACTTTAAGTACCAAAAATAAATTGGACCTAGAATATTCAGATGTATGGCATTTGTCCCCAAAAATGTAACTACTGAGAAGAACAAAATACATTTGCACTATAAATGTAAGAAAACAATATTTGGCTCACTGGATTGGAATAGATGTGACCTGTAAGATGGATCATGTGTGTTCGGGGGGGGGGGTGTAAGCCAAAATAATTTCCTGTGAAATAAGTTCCAAAAGGAACAAATGTCACAAATTTATCCTTGAGATTATCAAGTCTGGAACTTATTTCACCAGGTTACGAATGAAATTTGTTCCAAACGGAAATTATGTTACCAGGTAGCTGTAAAATAAGTCCCTGTGGAACATATATCATGGCTAAAAATTAAAAAAATCAAATTTTTGAGATTCCCCTCTCTTGGGCCCATATTTCTAGTAAACTCTAGAGAATGCGGTGTGAAATCTGTCGACACACTACTCAAAACTTACGTTTAGAGGAATCGAAACAAACCAACCTTATTAATATCCGATGAAAAAAATACAAATTTGAAAAATTGAAATTTTGGTCCCTTTGATCCTTTACACCTCGGAAACGGTACGGCAAGGATAATTTGATTTTCAGCGTCGGCCTGGGATTTTTTAGAAAAAAAATTCTGAATTTACCCATATGACGTATTTTGTGTACGATCGCAGCTTCCTCCCTGCAAATAGGGGACTTGGTAATGTCATGCAATACGACTGTACTTGCTTCTTTCATTTTTCAGGTTACAAAATGCAAATAGTTGAAGATTCCTATCCAGGTGACAATGCCTCAAGGGATGCTTTAATAACATATTACTTCAAACAGTCTTATACAGGAAAGATGATATGTGATATTTTGCTATCTACTCATGGTGTTGAACTTAGTGAACGTCATTTGAGAAGGATAAAAAGAAAGCTCAATCTTCGATGTCTCAATCACCTCATCGAGACAGTCTTCTATGCAATCAATCAACTACACCAATCAGGTTTCGATAATATCGGTTACAAAGCAATGTTTATGCTATTGAACATTAGCTATGGAATAACAGTCCCTCAAGAAATTGTGAGGAGAGCACAAAAAGCGCTAGATCCTATCGGCGTAGAGGCAAGATCCCGTAACAGATTAAGTAGACGAATGCATACGTCGAGTGGACCCAACTTTCTAATTCACATTGACGGTTACGACAAGTTAATATCATATGGAATAAGTATACATGGAGTGATTGATGGGTTTTCCAGGAAAATTCTGTGGCTGAAGGCGGGTTATTCTAACAAGAATCCTAAACTTATTGCAAAGCTGTACATAGATTATGTCAAAAAATACAAGCGAGTACCACGACTTATTCGGGCTGATGTAGGCACTGAAAACGTAATAGTGAGACTCTTACAAATGGCATTACGTTATTTGCATGATGATCGACAGTCAGGGACCAAAAGCTTCATCACGGGAAGATCTACTTCCAATCAGCGAATTGAACGTATATGGGGTTATCTCCGCTCGTGGTGTATTGAGTTTTGGAAAAATCTGTTTCGAGGTTTGCAGAATGCTGACATAATTCTTGATAGTGATCCAGTACATATTGAATGTCTTAGGTTTTGCTTTATTCCCCTGATTCAAAACAATTGGATAGTTTTGTTCAGTTATGGAACTCGCATAGAATTCGAAGTCAAGGAAACTCAGACACCATCACTGGAATTCCAAACATGTTATATAATAACCCAGAAGTTTTTGGAGCACATGACTATTCATTTACACTGCCGTACAGCATTGCCGAACTAGACACTGCATCTGATATGTATACAATGGAATATCCTAGGTTCGGCTGCAGAGATGAGTTTGATTGAAGTCATTGAACTGTTGACTGAGACAAGTATGAACGATTTCCCTTTCACTTGCAATATAGAAGATACACTTTGTTATATAATCATCTGACAATGACATTAGATACCATGTTCCCAACGGCGTAATAATTGTTGAAACAAACTTACTTTAGCTTTTTAACTATCTAACTATATTAATATTATATATTGTACTGTTTTAGGTGTTTTATTAACATGTTTTATATTTTAAACTATATTACATGGTGATCTAGTGTGTCTCCCTCCTGGGTTCCCCGGTGGCTATAATTATTGGTCAAAACAGTTTTAATGATCCCAAAGACGGCGATCTAACTTTAAGTTAACTAATGTTCTTGTTAATTTACAGTCTTTTTTTGTTGATCATGTAAACACGCTGAACAAAAACTCTAGGGTTTGATTAATAATATTTGGTTTCTCATATTCTGTTTATGTCTGTGATGTGAAGGAGATGCACAGTAATTGATAATTCAACCCAACAGCATACATATTGTACATGTATATTTATAAATGAATACCATTGTTGGATTTGATATTTGTGGTGACTGCCAATTTTGGTATATCACAAAATAATGACTTGCAGTACAATTTAGTTTTGCTGATAATCATGTAGACAAATTATTTCTCTTTAGTACAGATTGGGAAAAAGCTTACTTCACATATATCATTGCGTGTAATACGTTTCTAAGTTGTAATACAGCGATAAACGGATTTGGTGATCTTACTCAGACATCCCCTGTGTGCCTGATAATTAGTGTATATGAGGGCGACACAAATATGTTATGACACACAAGTTAAATATAGTGCACGTTACACTGCCAATATTCATTGATGGTAATCCATCACTGTAATAATGTAGTTGATTCGTGTTTTTACCCTTTATTTTTGGAAATTATTCATGGTCTCTTTAACATAGACCCAATTAGTTTTAAAGTGATATTAAAGCTCATTTTATTAAATTTTTGCACCCTGCTGAAAATTTGCAGATCATTTGAAAAACTGTTTTGAAAATGGTCTGACCAAATTTTTGCCAATTATTCAACTTAAAAGTTGTAAAATTACAGGCTCGGCCCACTGAGCCTCTGGTGTTAAGATACGATATAGTCAAAGTGTGATTTTCCATCAGGGCCAATGTTAAACAGTGTGCACCCATGGTGGCCATGCTTTTTAGCGGATCGGTAAAGTTTCGGCAAAATTTCGGCTTGGGTCCGTACCTGATCCAAAATGGCCACCAGCGGGGACCGATTTTCAACATTAGACCCTTTGGGAAAACATACAAAAATCTTCTCTGAAACCAGAAAGCCAATTGAAACCAAACTTGGTCACAATAGTCCTCGGACGGCTCCCTTTGAAAATTGTGTCGCTCATGTCTGTACCTTATCCAAGATGGCTGCTAGCGGGACCCATAGGTTAACATTGGACCCTAAGGGAAAATATTCAAAAATCTTCTCCTCTGATATAATTAAGCCAATAGGAATCAAACTTTTTCACAATAAACTTTTGGTGGTCCTGTTTAAAAATTGTGTTGCCTAGGGACCGATTAAAACCAAACTCTGCCTCAATAGTCTTTAAATACTGGGGTCCGTGTGAGATCCAAGATGCAGTTTGAAACTCAATATGATAAAATTCAGATAAATTCATGATCATAAACATATGTATTTAGACTAGGTGAGCCTCTAGTTTGAATAAAAATCTAGCTTTGTGTAAATAAAGCGAAAAATGGTTTTAAGAAATTGTTTTGTAGTGGTTTAGTTAATTATATACAATCAAAATATAACCAATAATTACATTTTTATAGTATTTTATTGTTTGATTTTTAATGAATGTCTTTTTATATGACCAGAGAGAAACTTTGGGATGTTCTGTTTGTTCAGTCCAGTTTGATCATTCAAGATGTCTGCTACAACAGTATCTTTAACACTGGATCGTTTGGGAAAATGATCTTTTTATGAGAAAATAGTTATCTAATTTGATCTGAAACTTCCTTACAAGGTCATCCACATAAGACTTAGTATTTCTTATATCTTGAAAAGTGTATTAACATTTGTAGTTTTGCAACTAGAAGTCGAAAAGAACTTCAATGTGCCTTTGAAAATTCACCCTTCTTAAGGGCATATCTGTTGATCAAATGATTACTCTTTTATTACAAACAGACAAGGGTGTTGACATTTTGTATAAAAGAACAAAAGAGGCAGAACTACTTCAAATTGGGTGTGATTTGGATAATGCTCATATTTATTAGTTATCTGCCCATTAAACTTGATGTCTTCATTATATACGGCTCGCTTTAAAATAAGGTAGTATAGAGTGATCATAATGTGTCACCATTTTTCATCACATTTTTCCCTACTACTATTTCTCCTAGATTAAAAATATTTATTCATGGTTAGGTATATTGAAATTGATTCATCCAGTCCTAAGGAAACATCCAAAGTTTAGATGTTATTTAGCATGCTTTAGTGTAACTTTTTTCAAATCTTTTTTCATTACAACTTTGCTTCTTTTAAACAACATTTTTATAATACATATATCTGCTCTATGAACATTTTTTAAAAGAATGATCCAACATTGTTTAGTAATGTCTCTTTATGACAAACAAACAGAAGCTGGTATTCAGAAGATATCAATTGGTTGAGATTTTATTGATTGAAACATTTTTATTTAAAAAAATCTAGTTTTGTGTACACAAACATAAATATGTTTTTGGTAGACTCTTTTCTAGTTGTTTAGTTTATTAAATAAAAACCAAATATAATTAATTTTTACATTGATATAGTTATTTTATTGCTTGCATTTTAATGCAGTCCTTTTTAGCTCACCTGGCTATGCCAATGTGAGTCCTTGCCATCACTTTGCGTCCGTCGTCCGTCCGTCGTAAGCTTTTCATTCAAAGATCTTCTCCTCTGAAACCGCTTGGCCAATTGGAACCAAACTTGGTCACAATAGTCCTTAGGTGGACCCTTGAAAAATTGTGTCGCTTGGGTCTGTACCCAATCCAAGATGGCCGCCAGCGGCGGTCATAGTTTAACATTGGACCCTTTTGGAAACCAGAGGCTCCCAGGAACCTATATCGCTCACCTGGTTTTCATTTGCCACAATCAAGCTAACATTGTAAGTTATACAGTTGAACTTCAGTCTCTTCAACTTTGTTAGCTCAAACTCAACCAATATTTTGAACTGTATTTAAAGTCTGGTAATGTTTTACTATATGTCTTTGTTGGGCTTTTTGACAAAAAACATTCTTGCTAAGGACCACATATTGACACCAGTTTTGAAGTCGAGACATCATTATGTAAATGGCGGTCAACGACAATTTTTAACACCATAAAGTCGCAACATCATTACCTATTTGGAAACCAAATTTTATTGAAGTCGGACAATGTTGATTATTTCGCCTAATTTGGTGGTCATTTTGAAAATGGCAAGGAACAAACAATTTTGAACATAAGTTTTGAAGTTGTCACATCAATACCTATTTTGAAACCAAATTTCATTTAAATGACACAATGTTGAATTTTCCCGCCTTTGTTTGGCGGCCATTTTGAAAATGGCGGTCAATGACCAATTTTCAACACCGGTTTTGAAGTCGCAACATCAATATCTATTTGGAAACCAAATTTCATTGAAATCGGACAATGTTGAATTTTCCCGCCTTTTTTCGGGCATTTGGAAAATCGCGGTCAACGAAAAATTTTCAACACCGGTTTTGAAGTCGCAACATCAATATCTATTTGGAAACCAAATTCATTGAAATCAGACAATATTGAATTTTCCCGCCCTTTTTTGACGGCCATTTTGAAAATGGAGGTCAACAAACTATTTTCAATGACAGTTTTGAATTCCCCACAGCATGACAAACATTTCATCATTTTACACTTTACCTTCACCTTCTATAGTTTTGGAAATAAAAGACGAAAAATACAAAAATTTTAAAAATTCGGTGAAAAAAAGGCAATAACTCCTACAAGGGGTTTTGGATTTTCTTCAAAATTTCAGCATGGGTAGATCTTGATATGCTGAACATTTTTTCTATTAAAGTTGACCTCTATCTGTTATAGTTTTTCAAATAAAAAATAAAAACTATTAAAATTTCGAAAATTTTACGGAAAAAGGGCAATAACTCCAAGACGGGTTTTCAGATTTTCTTCAAAATTGCAGGTCAGGTAGATCTTGCCATGATGATGATTTTTATCCCGTCAGATTTTTGATATCTGTAACGGTTTTTGAGTTATTTGCAAAATACAGCAATTTACCCCTATGTTCTATTTTTAGTAACAGTAGCCACGTTGTTTGACCCTCGGACTAATCGAACAAAATTTTGAAACTGCATACCCTTGTAATGATTCAGGCCAAGTTTGGTTACAATTCGCCCAGCAGTTTAAGAGGAGAAGATATTTGAAATGGTTGACGGACGGACGGACGGACGACGGACGCAAAGTGATGGCAAAAGCTCACTTGGCCTTTTAGGCCAGGTGAGCTAAAAAACGTTTAAAAATCTTCTTCTCTCGAACTACTTGGCCAATTGAAATCAAACTTGGCTTCAATAATCCTTGGATAGTCCCCTTTTAAATTTGTGCCGCTTGGGTCCGTACCGAATCCAAGATGGCCGCCAGCGGGGACCGAAATTTAAAATTGGCCCCTATGGGAATATATTAAAAAATCTTCTCCTCTGAAACCGCTTGACCAATTGGAACCAAACTTGGTCACAATAGTCCTTAGGTGGTCCCCTTTAAAAATATGCCCCAACATGTCCCATCTAATCCAAGATGGCCACAAACAGTAACCATAGATTAACATTGAACCTATAGGAAATGCATTCAAAAAATCAATTCCTCTGAAACCACTCTGCCAAATGGAAGCAAACTTGGTCACAGTTGTCCTTTGGTGGTTATATTTTAAAATTGTGTCCAACATGCTCCTAATTCAAGATGGCTGCCAGCGAGAACCATAGATTAACGTTGGACCCTATGGAAAATGCATTCAAACATCAACTCCTCTGAAACCACCTGGCCAATTTGAACCAAACTTTGTCACATTAGTACTTTGGTGGTCCCTTTTAAAAATTGTGTCCAACATGTCCGCACCTAATCCAAGATTGCTGCAAGCGGTGACCATAGATTAACATTGGACCCTATGGGAAATGCATTCAAAAATAACTCCTCTGAAATCACTTGGCTAATTGGTACCAAACGTGGTCACAATAGTCGTTGGGTAGACCCCTTTACAAATGGGAAATGCATTTTAAAATCAACTCCTCTGAATCCAAGATGCTATGAATATAATAATGCTATATACAGGTGAGCTATGCAGGCTCCTGGGAGCCTCTTGTTGTCAAATTTGGTCAGGATTAGTAACCATGAAGACTTGTGCCTTATATATTTCCAGATTTGAAAAAGTTGCAGCATAATAATTTCTCTATTTCCTTGGTTCTGTTTGACAAAGAGGAGGCGGAAGTATAACTATGTGGCCCACCAGGTCACAGTTCTCCACACCAGTTTAGTATGGGGGTGTACATGAACGAAGTGAGGAGTATATAGTATTCAGCATTTCTGCCTGTATGTCCGTTCAATGGGAAATGAAAGGATATGTTAACATTTTTTGTCAAACGATTCTTGGCTTCGATTGGGACAAATAATTTCATATTTGATATGAAGCTTTATAATTATGGTAGTGTTGAACGTAAGTGACTTTCAGATCTGTTGCACGTCAATTTCCTGTTGACAGATACCTTGAATTTTTAGCTTAAGGCGAAGTGTACGTAATTAACTACTCCAACGATTTTTTTTTAATTTCGTATACAAATAGAGCATGGAAATATATAACAGAAAATCGAAAAAAATTGAGGGGTCACCGTTTTAATTTTCGAGATATGACTATTTTAAGTTTACTGCACGAAACACTAAAATTACAAAGGATATATAGGGAAAAATCGTGAACATCGGATTGTACATTCACTTAAATTGTGCTTGCAAATTTATTTATCCAACAATTTTTTTGAAAATTTGATATTTCATTAAAAAATTAATTTCGAATGCATTGATGTAAAGAAAGTCCTTAGCAACCGTGCTCGTTTTCGAGATATATCGCTTTGAATGATGGATTTTAATGTAAAAAATGCGTTTTTTTCCGGCGACGTTACTGAAGACGTTGCTTTTTGACTGTAACGCATGGAACTAACGATTATCATTTTTTGGCGTTTGCTGACTTCAGTAGACGGTTGTCGTTATTTTATAAACACCAACATTTATTAGAAAACCGTCTAGAAATAAGACTTTACAGATCTTCGATGCGACTGTCGCATTTAACTGTTGTAGTACAAGAAATTTTAGTTCGATTATTACTTACCGTATATATCTATTATACATAAAATTATTGAATCGTTCGAACTTTATTATTTTTTGCACCTTGCTATTGTATCAAACTTTAGAGTTTTAAAAATAGAAGTAAAACGTACATTGCATCAATTCATATAAAATTAGAATAATGACAAACAGCCTCTCTACCGGAAGACAATACTAAGAAGTATAGCTATTCAGCGATGAACTTTGTTCTTATGTTGGACCATTTTCAAAATAAGCCCAAATATCGTCAAAAATCGTGTAAGGTGGTTTATGATAAATGTGCTTCCTATGAAATAAAAATATATATGGAACACTTGTATGTTTTCTGACATATTAGTAGTCGATTTGTATCCGTTTATACTACCCGAATGACATAGAGAACCCAACCAATTTTTAATGCGATTGTATCACAATTTTCCTTCAAAATGGCAGTTAGCTTAGTTTGGTTCTGAAGGTGCTGTGCAACGGATTTAAACAAAAACCTACAAAAACTTTCAAAATCTGTCAAAATTGTATACAAGTGACAAGTACAGTGGCTTAATCTTTTATCTAAAACGTATGAAATGTATTTGAATTAATTTTTGTTCTTTTTT
>MJUU01038361.1:0-26262 GCA_002080025.1 Modiolus philippinarum | reverse complement strand
AAATTTACTGTAATTTCGATATTTATTGATACATTCATTTTTTCCTTTATTTCTCTTGTTAATATTTGCGTTTTTTTATTCACTCAAACCTTTTTAAATTTTGAATAAGAAGGATTCAAAGTCGGCTAAAATTAGCAAGGACATTAATTATACAACTGGTTATTGAAAAGTATGAACTATATTATAAATAGCTGTTATTCTCCCTCGTGTCAATCTGTATCACCAATACGACACTGAATGAATAAATGACCAGCGTAATGAACCTGACATTTCAAAGTATATAACAGCGCTAACAGTTCCAAAATCTTTCACCGGTCTTATTATACTGGCAGGACAATTTCTAAAATAATAGGACTGACCATTTATACATTTCCATTTCTATTGAAATACCCTTCACGAACATTGATCTCAATAACATTTCGACGCCGTCCATTTTTCATTCATGACGTTACTAACGACGCACGTTATTACTCCCGCAATCCGCTAGAGGCGTTGAATTACGTACACTTCGCCTTAATACCATATGAGCGAAAAAATTCTGTGAAAGATTTCTTGACTTCTAATAGAGACGTCCGACTAAGCGCCTTAATTTAACCAACTTAACTACATAAGATACTCCCATGTTGTCACGTTATAATAAAAATCTGACTCTAGTTTTTGGTCAAAGGGGAGTAACAATGAATTTCATGTTATTAAGTTCAGAATAAGCCTCTGAAGAAGGTTATTCGGAATCTACTTTTGAAACACATAATTGGATATTTGATATGAAGCGGTATATGATGTAGCTGTGCTGTTTAAATGATTTTTTTATTTCAACTTTGATGTATTTTTGTCTTTCAGATCTGTTTTCCAGTACATGCATATTGGCATAATGCATTATGGGTGACAATTTTACCCGATTTAATTAAAACCAGAGGCTCAGCCTGTATCGCTCACCTGGCTAAATAGGATATAGTCAAAATGTGATTTGCCCTCAGGGACCAGTGTTAAACTGTGTTCACCAATGGCGGCCACGCTTTTCAGCGGATCGGTAAAATATCGTTTATCTAAATGAAGGACCTTAAATGAATCATTATTGTAAAGTTTAGTTAAGATCGGTTCCAATCTAATTAAAATTAGATCTACCAATGTTTCCTTACACTCACTGCATGGAAGATCTAACAGCATCCCATTCCACTTTCTGTTCTAATGACCTTTCAAATCCACCAATCAGATTCCAGCTTCCAGGATTTTGGAAGCAGTGGACTTAAGATAAAACCCCAGGATTCCAAAAAAGTCATCAGAACAGAAAGTAGAATGGGATGTTGTTAGATCTTCCATGCAGTGAGTGTAAGGAACAATTGGTAGATCTAATTTTAATTAGAATGGATCGGTTCAGCGCTCTCAGAGGAAATACTAGTAGTCATAATGTGATTTTTCCCACAGGCTCCAATGTCCAATGTTAAACAATGTAACCCCCTAGCGGCCATGTTTTTAGCTCACCTGGCCTAAAAGGGCATGTTAGCTTTTGCCATCACTTTGCGTCCGTCGGCCGTCAACAATTTAAAAAAAACTTCTCCTCTGAAATTGCTGAGCCAATTGTAACCAAACTTGGCCAGAATCATGATCAGGGTATGCACTTTCAAAATTGTGTTAGTCGGCAGATCAAACAATATGGCCGCCGTTGCTAAAAATAGAACATAAGGGTAAATATCATTGACCTACCACTAATAGTTACTGAGAAACTGACCTAATCAGAAAGACTTAACATGGTCACTACACCGTTAAATTGGGGTCAATGACTAAAGCCATATGACAGACTGTCCACATTTGTTTATTTTTTATTTCAAAAACTATAACAGATAGAGGTTAAGTGTAAATTGCAAAAGTGTTCAGAATAATCAACATCTACACACCCTGAAGAAAATCCGAAAAATCCTTGTAGGAGTTATTGCCCTTTTTTCATCAAATTTTCACATTTTAGCTCGCCGGGATGAATGTCCGGAGAGCTATTGTCATACCCCCGGTGTCAGCGTTGGCGTCAGCATCGCCTTTGATCGGCGTCAGCAAAAACTTTAACCTTGCTTGTGGAATAGAGATCTTAAGAGCTAGGATGTTGATATTTCGTATGTGGCTTTCTTGTAACGAGAATTTTCTTGTGGTACCATACTTGTAGACATTTTGACCTTGACCTTGCCCTGAGGCCAAGTTTATAAAAACTTGAACCTTGCTTCTAGAAAGAAGATATTAGGTGGTATGGTGTTCATATTTGGTAAATAACTTCCTCATGATGAGAGCATTTTGCCAGCACCATATTTGTAGACATTTTAACCTTGACCTTACCCCGAGGACAAATTTTTAAAAACTTTAACCTTGCTTATAGAAGTTAATCATTTAGTGGTAGTGTCTTCATATTTGGTATGTGACATCGTTATATTGAGAGCTTTGTGGTGGTACCATATTTGTAGACATTTTGACCTAGACCTCGCCCTAATTGCAATTTAAAAAAAAACTTAAATCTTGCTTCTAGAAAGTAGACATTTAGTGGTAGGGTGTTTATATTCGGTATGTGACTTCTTTTTGATAAGAGCTTTCTGGCAGTACCACATTTGTAAGTCATTTTGATGTTGGCCTTGTCCTGGGGACAATTTGGAAAAAAACCTTGTTTGTAAAACTTAATCGTTTAGTGGTAGGGCGTTTATATTTGGCATGTGACTTCCTGATGTCACATTTTAAAACGTTGCACTTACGAAAATGTACAACTTTAAAATTTATTGTACATTGATGTAACTCTAATCCCCGGCAAGCTATGTCTTCTGACAACTCTTGTTCGTATTTTATTTCCAAAACTAAAGCAGATAAAGGTGAAGTGTATATTGATAAAATGTTTGCCATAATGTGGCGACTTCAATTGGTGTTGAGAATTGTTCGTTGACCGCCCTTTTCAAAATGACCACCAAAAAGGCGGGAAAATTCAACATTGTCCGATTTGAATGAAATTTGGTTTTCAAATAGATATCTCCTCAACATATTTTAACCAAACTTTACAGGAATGATGTATGGAAGGTCCTTCACTTAGATTGCCAAAAATTTTCCGATCAGACAAAAAACTTCACCGCCAGGGCGTAACAAAGTTTAACATTAGACCCTATGGGAAAATCCCTTTTTGACTTTCTCCTCTGAAACCGCTAACCAGATTTTAACCAAACTTTACAGGATCGATATATGGGAGGTCTTTTACTTAGATTGCCGAAATTTATCTGGACCGTCAAAAAACATGGCCACAAAGGGGTAACATAGTTTAACATTTGACCCTGTGGGAAAAATCACATTATGATCTTTTCCTCTGAGACAGCTGAATCGACCTTAACCAAACTTTGAAATAATGATGCATGGAAGGTCCTTTACTAAGATTGCAGAAATTAACCGATCCGCTAAAAGCATGGCCGCCATGGGCGCACACTGTTTAACATTGGCCCCTGTCGGAAAATCACATTTTGACTATATCCTATTTAACCAGGTGAGCGATACACTTGAAACCGGAGGCTCAGTGGGCTGAGCCTGTAATTTTACAACTTTTAAGTTGATTAATGGGCAAAGACTTGGTCAGACCCTTATAAAAACAGTTTCTTAAATGATCTGCAAATGTTCAGCAGGGTGCAAAAATTGAGCTTTAAAAAATGATCTTTAATATCCCTTTAAATCTAAATGGGTATATGTTAAAGAGACCATGAATAATTTCCAAAAACAAAGGGTAAAAACGCGAAACAACAAAATTAGTACAGGGATGGATTACCATCAATGAATATTTGGTAGTGTAACTTGCACTATATTTAACTTGTGTGTCATAACATATTTGTGTCGCCCTCATATACACTAATTATAAGGCACACACGGATGTCTGAGTAAGATCACCAAATCCGTTTATCGCTGTATTACAACTGAGAAACGTATTGCACGTAATGATATATGTGAAATTAGTTTTTTCCCAATCTGTACTAAAGAGAAATAATTTGTCTACACGATTATCAGCAAAACTAAATTGTACTGCAAGACATTATTTTGAGCAGTGATATACCAAAATTGGCAGTCACCACAAATATCAAATCCAATGGTATTCATTTATAATACAAAAAATACCGAAGTTGCACATAAAACAGTAAATTTCGTTATGCTGTACACGTGTTTCAAGGAGTAACCTCTCAACAGCAGCATTAAAATCAAATAATATGGAAAGCCATAATCCAAAAGTAGTCCAAAAAGAAGTACTCATTTTCAAAAAAAAAATATCGAAATAGGAAGCCAAATCCAGTACCAAAGACATCTACCGAGTGCCATACACGGAATGAATCCTCGGTAATTTTAAGTGGTTAGAATTTTGATAAAAACAGTAAATTTCTATAACACGCAAGGTACAATTTTCCTGTCAGACAAGTCTGACTATTGGGCTGGTGATTACCCTCGGGGACCTCTGGGCCACCAGCAGTGGCATCGACCAAATGGTTTAAAATACAAAAAATACCGAAGTTGCACAAAAAACAGTAAATTTCGTTATGCTGTACCCGTGTTTCAAGGAGTAACCTCTCATCAGCATCATTAAAATCAAATAATATGGAAAGCCATAATCCAAAAGTTGTCCAAAAAGAAGTACTCATTTCCAAAAAAACAAAATAGGAAGCCAAATCCAGTACCAGGGACATCTAGCGAGTGCCATACACGGAATGAAGCCTCGGTTATTTTAAGTGGTTAGAATTTTGATAAAAACAGTAAATTTCTATAACACGCAAGGTACAAAAAAATTTTTCTATTTTCCTGTCAGACAAGTCTGACTATTTGGCTGCTGATTACCCTCGGGGACCTCTGGTCCACCAGCAGTGGCATCGACCCAATGGTTCAAAATAAAAAAAAAATACTGATCCACAGTACAGTTACGGCCACCAGTCCTAGTAAATTGCACTAAAATTGTCATTCCTTGGAATAATCCTTATTTTGATTGCTAAAACAATACAAAGAAGTGCGTTTTTGTAATATATATTGAAAGATCGCAGTAACGTGTTGTAAAACATAATTGTTTATTTTCGGCCAAATTCATCGACCTAGAGCAAGGGGTAAATAGTGTCTTTACAATCTTAAATTGATATCTTCATTTTCTACCAGAAAAATGCTGCTCATTTGTTTATATCTCCATGTAAAGAAAGATTGTCGAGATAATTCAGGACTTGCATGCAGTTTAGATCAACTACGCATCATAATTTTCATTTTAACCGAACAATTACTTAAAGATGATCCAATGAGCACTTATTTTCAAAATCGTCACTATCTCTATCATATATCCTCCGAGTTTCATGAAAATCGATTGTTGGTATGCCCTTGCTCTAGGACGATTTGTGTTTTTTTCCGTAATTTTGGGGAATTGACATTCTAATAAGGTCAGAATAAAACGCCCAAGTGATGCAGTTTTAATTTTGATCCGTAGCTGGTAGCACCAAAGTACGGAACCGCAAAAAAAGAAGTAATCGGCAATTTAGTAAACAAAAAAAAATTCAGCAACTATTGTACGTCCTTGAACAAATTTATATAAAAAATGCAACAAGTTATTAGCTTTTCCTAAAACTCTCCGGTTATCGGCGTTTTCTATTTGTCCTTGAAATCAGTATATGTTTTTGTTGAAATTGATTGCATGAGAAAGGAATACGGAGTCAACAGGTCTATGAAGAAAGAAAGTTAGCCATAATGTAGGCTCTATAGTCATAAGCAGATCAATAGGCTGGGCATGGACATTAAAAGTCCTTCGGCTGGGTCTGGTATTGAACCCCCTTTTTTTCTAGAAATTTTTTTTTTAATTTTGTGCAGAATATTGAGTGGAATCCCTTCTTGGAACTCTCCATTTTCTCAAAGCATGATCTGCTGGTGATTGTTCTGGCAAATAAAAATATAAAAAAACAGCATGCTGGCCTTTAGCATTGATGATATTTGTTTTGTCATCCTTCCCCATTGCTATATCAGCCTGCAGAGCCGTATCCGATCCAGGTGACTCGGATATATTAAAGATTGACCTGGATATATCAAGCAATTCTCACAATGTTTAAAAGGCAATAACTTTTATTTGAATTTTCACATGAAATCAAACGGATAAAAATAAACCTTTATTTCAATTGCCCTCTCAGAATATAAACTATTCAAAACAAAATCACGATTACACCAATAAATAAACTATAGTCATCAGAAAAATTGTAGAAACTGGATCGTTGATATAACCTGCAAAGCTTTGACGTTTTCACATAATGACGTCATAAAAGCTCCAGGGAATTGTAGAATATCTTAATTAACAACCAAAGGGTGCTGCAAAATTCCAAATTGAAATTATTTTGAGTAGTTATGTCGAAATATTCATCCGAATATTTATCCAGTTACAAAACCTTTGCCAATAAAATGATGAAAAACTACAAAACATGTTTTTGAAGCTGAAAATTGTTGAAAAGGCGAGAATGCTGAGTTTCTTCCGCAACTTTTGGAGAATTTGAAACGTCAGACCATGAATACAAATATAATATACAAAGTAAAGGATGATAAATAAGTTATCGGGCTTTTAACAGCTGATTTATTGTTAAATATCACCCCCTGGCCAAAATGTGAAACTTTGGTCTGAAAATTCTGAAAAGTTTAATTTTATTTAAATCAGATTTGACTTCACAACATTTTTTCGAAAAAGTCCCAATTTAACATGAAATGCACTGTAAAAATATTACAGCGATGAATACTTTTCGCACGCCCCTGTGGAAATAAATGAATAAAAATCAATCTTTTTTTTTCATTTTGGGGCCAAATTTTTAAGGTACATGTACTAGGAGGGTAAAAAAAGGCTACCATGTAGTAGTTGCCATTCTACAGAAAGATTATAACAGAAGGAGTACAATGAAAACAAGAAATAGATGTCGATACGACATAAAACCGGGTTTTCCTTCACTATACATGAATGGACAAATAGGTACTTGTGTGAAAACTGTTTAACTTATACCTCCTCTCATTATGTGCAGTATATACCGTCACTCTCAAAAATCCCTGAAACGGTATAATTTACTTAAAAGTCAAATAAAAGACACATGGTCAAAACACCTATAAATTTCAAAGTTCAAAGAGGCATAACTCCTGGATAAATTACACGATGAAAAATCCCCAAAAATATGCACATTTACATATGATGTCCTTGCTACATGCAAAGTTTCATGAAATTCTGTTGAACGGTTACAGAGGAGTTGCGCTTACGAACATTTGGTCAAAACACCAATAAATTTCTAAGTTCAAAGGGGCATATCTCCTGCAAAAATTGCACGATGGAAAATCCCCGACAATATGCACATCTACATATAATGTCCTTGCTACATACAAAGTTTCATGTAATTCTGTTGAACGGTTACAGAGGAGTTGCACTTACATGCATATGGTCAAAACACCTATAAATTTCTAAGTTCAAAGGGGCATAACTCCTAGAAAAATTTCACAATGAAAAATCCCCGAAAATGTGCACATTTACATATGATGTCCTTGCTACATGCAAAGTATCATGAAATTCTGTTGAACGGTTACAGAGGAGTTGCGCTTACAAGCATATGGTAAAAACACCTATAAATTTCTAAGTTCAAAGGGGCATAACTCCTGGGAAAATTTGACAATGAGAAATCCCCGACAATATGCACATCTACATATGATGTCCTTGCTACATACAAAGTTTCATGAAATTCTGTTGAACGGTTACAGAGGAGTTGCGCTTACAAAATCTGGTAGCCGCCCGCCCGCCAAACCGCCGTACATCAGCATTTCAATTACCGGATTTCCCAACGGGAAAACCCGGTTAAAAATCTGATCAAATTATGATGAAAAACAAGATGTGTTTGTTAAACACTACATATGCCCTCAGATTCTATAGTAAAATATATGAAATTACCCAATTTTACCCCTTTATGACCCCTTGACTTTGACCTTTGACCTAATTTGTTGCATATTTATCTTCCTCTTAACAAGACCTATACACTTTCCAAGTATTAAAAGTCTATCTTACATATAGACCTTTTTATTCACAAATTCATGGGTGCCGCCATTGCCGACCTCCGAATGAACTTGTTACCGGAAGGGTGTAACGTTCGTAACACCTCGGCGTTTGTCGATCTATCGGTATAAGGTTTAATGATACAGGTGTCATACTTCAACCGTTAATTACTCCAATAACACCTGTTGGGAAAGTGATCAAAACCTATCTATGCGATAAAACAGTTTTTATGACATCAAAGAAACCGCTTAATATATAATAGTATATTACAAATAATTGTCAATTAAGCAGCGAAGTTCTATATTTTATAAGTTGATTAAGAAAACTGAACTTTCTTTTGATGGAAAAGAAATCAAATTCACAAGTAATTTAGATTGATAAATTAATCATTTATATTTCAGAAAAAAATATTTGAAGTATTCTTGATAGATTTTCCGAAAGTTTGGAGAAATGACTAGGATATTAATATTTTTATAAAGGATTTTAATGTGCATATTCAAGCTCTTAAAATTTTTGCTCACAGTCATGACATTGTAAAAATGGACTTTCATTCAGTTAACCAGAATAATAAAAAAAAAATGATAATAAATTTATGTTGAATGCTTTTGAAATATCTGCTTCCTGAAACATTTTTGTATTAGTCTATAAGTTTAAAAAAAGAAGCATTTAATTCAAATAGTCTCATGTAATATTATTTTTGTAGAGAAAAAACAGCAAATCGGCAAGACAATGACATCAAATATATAATTGAAATGCATTTTTTTTTTATTTGAATAATGCACGAGAATGTCATTCAGAAAGAATAAATATAAAAAATAGTTACATGAAACAAAATAATTTAACACCTAAAAACACGCAAATTGATGAAAAAAATGTGAAATGCACAATTTGAGATCACGGATAGCGTGCAACTTATTGAAATTCAAAAAAAAANAAAAAAAAAAAAAAAAAACAAAAACAAATAACATATTGCAGCTATTTATTCATTTATTTATGACTCGTGTTTCTTTAATTTCTCTTGAGATGGGGTTTAAAGTATATTTCGGGGATAAATTGGTCGGAATAGCACTTTGTTCTATTTCTGAGAAAAATATATGTGTAGAAATAAATTAGTTGTGAAATTTAAATTCAAAACACGTGGTAAATAAAATTTTTATTTTAAAACCCACTACCTTCATTTCTTTGTGGAAGCAATCAAAGGGTCATAAGATTGATTTAAACAATTACACTGATCTGTATATTAAGGACACGTGTCATGCCTCCAGGTGTAACAATCTACCTGGACACAACCGTTTATTGTCACCTGGACGGAAGCATAACTTTGCTGAATTATGTAAATTTCTACAATACGCAAAAAATTAAAAAATATGGTAAAAAATTACCTTGATTTTCATATTAAGCTGCATTTTGTAATTTATTAATTTATAAAAATTTTATTTGAACACGTATATTCTTTCAGAACGAATACCTGATTGAAATAAAAATGTAAGAATTCTATTTTTTTATTAATTTTTAATCAGGACAATTACCATACGTTATCACGGTCAAAATCGAGTCTACACTCTCTTAATGGCGGACGACTATGCGGCACCTGGTGGTCAAGTTCGATAACTCTGTACTAACCAATTTCTAAAAGCGTCTATAGTTCAAAGGTGTTCATTACCATAAATATCCAATTTAACCCCTTTATTCTGAAACAGATGAAGCCCTTTTGGGCTTCTTGTCTATTGAAATGGTTTTGATTGTTAAAAGTATTTGTTTAAACATGCTATAAGAAACTTACAGAAAAATAACGCACTAAGCTCATTTTTTTCGATTTGTCCCCCTTTTGGCCTCTTGTTTCTCAAAAACGGTATATGCTACCTCAAATCTGTCAACATATTATTATATAATATATGTTCCTATTGACTAGACCTATACATTTGCCAAGTATGAAAAGTCTACCTTATATAGTTCAAAAGCTATAGCCAAGGTTAAAGTTTCGGACGCACCGACAGACAAATTACATCCCCTTCCTGGTTTCGGGCAATAATTATTTTCTGCATGCACAACTCCATATAGTGTCCTTTCTTTGTATAGAGTTTTCCATCAAAATCCTTCCAGTGGTTTAAGAGGAGTTGCGCTTACGGTAACCCCTATATAAGGAATCAAAGAAAAGTCAAAGTCAAATTATCTCCCCTTACTGTTTAGGACAATAATTATATCCCTTCGTGCATATCTCCATACAGTGTCCTTCCTTTGTGTAAAGTTTCATCAAAATTCTTGGAGTGGTTTAAGAGGAGTTGCACTTATGATGTTACCCATACGTCATGTACATACAGTACAAAAAGAGACATACCATAACTAATCACTGTGATACAGTACTGTGCAACGTAGCCCTTACAGAAAAAACGATCAGTCACCCGTCATCCGTTCGTCAGGGAGCAGTCAGCGGTCAGTCAGCGATCAGTCAATTAACGTGACGACTTGTTATTCGTCCAACCCGTCAATTGACGTGGAACGTGACGGATGACAAACTCCCTATTCGTCAAACTCGCGTCCAGATTCGTCCATATATCATGTGATGTCTCGGGTTAAAGATTTTGCGAAATATAGATTCGTTTCACTCAGTGTATACACGATCGGTACATCATCGCAACAGATGAATCTTTTTGCTATTAATAAATAAATGCCTGTCATATTTTTTTTTCATTTTCATAGAGTCTTTAATAAAAAAAAAAGGCCGAAAGGAACTGCTGCATTGACGGGTGTTATTCATCAAAATGTGCCATTTTCATCGAGTTTAAACAAAATAATGTGTAAAGGGAAAATTTCTCACTGATCGGTGCATTTGTAATGACTAACTATTAATTATTGATTTTAAAATATACATGTAATGGAATTAAAAAAAAACTAATGTATATAAGAAGAGTTTTGCACTGCCTGTTAGATTTCCAATGAGTAATTTTTATCACATTTTTTCAAAAAGTAGACTACTTGTCATTCGTTTTTTTTTCATTTTAATGGAATTTTTAACAAAATAATGTGTAAAAGGAAAAGTTCGCACTGACCGTTATATATGTAATGACTTAAATGAAGATTCATAAGTAATTTTTTATTACATTTTTTCATTTTCATGGAATTTTTTACAAAATAATGTGTAAAAGGAAAGTTTGGCACTGACCGGTGTATATGTAATGACTAAAATGAAGTTTCATAAGTAAATTTTTATCACATTTTTTCATTTGCATGGAATTTTTAACAAAATAATATGTAAAAGGAAAGTTTTGCACTGACCGGTGTATATGTAATGATTCATAATTAATTTTTTTCTACATTTTTTCATTCTCATGGAATACTTGACAAAATAATATTGTAAAGGAGAGTTTTGCATTGACCAGTATATATGTAATGTCATAAGTAATTTTTTATCACATTTTTTCATTATCATAGAATTTTTAACAAAATAAGTTTCTCACTGACCGGTGTATATGTAATCACTAAAATGAAGATTCATAAGTAATTTTTTATCACATTTTTTAATTTTCATGGAATTTTTATCAAAATAATGTGTAAAAGGAAAGTTTCGCATTGACCTGTGTATATGTAATGACTAAAATGAAGATTCATCAGTCATTTTTTATCGCATTTTTTCATTTTCATGGAATTTTCAGCAAAATAATGTGTAAAAGTAAAGTTTCGCATTGACCGGTGTATATGTAATCACTAAATTGAAGATTCATAAGTCACTTTTTATCATTTTTTTATTTTCATGGAATTTTTAACAAAATAATGTGTAAAAGGAAAGTTTCGCATTGACCGTTGTATATGTAATCACTAAAATGAAGATTCATAAGTAATTTTATATCACATTTTTTTCATTTTCATGGAATTTTTAACAAAATAATGTGTAAAAGGAATGTTTGGCATTGACCATTGTATATGTTATCACTAAAAATAAAGATTCATAAGTCATTTTTTATCCCATTTTTTCATTTTCATGGAATTTTTATCAACATAATGTGTAAAAGGAAAGTTTTGCATTGACTGGTGTATATGTAATCACTAAAATGAAGATTCATAAGTCATTTTATATCACATTTTTTCATTTTCATGGAATTTTTAACAAAATAATATGTAAAAGGAAAGTTTCGCACTGATCGGTGTATATGTAATCACTAAAATGAAGATTCATCAGTCATTTTTTATCACATGTTTTCATTTTCATGGAATTTTTAACAAAATAATGTGTACAAGGAATGTTTCGCATTGACAGGTGGATATGTAATCACTAAATTGAAGATTCATAAGTCATTTTTTATCACATTTTTTTAATTTTCATTGAATTTTTATCAAAATAATGTGTAAAAGGAAAGTTTCGCATTGACCTGTGTATATGTAATGACTAAAATGAAGATTCATAAGTCATTTTTTTATCGCATTTTTTCATTTTCATGGAATTTTTATCAAAATAATGTGTAAAAGGAAGGTTTTCCATTGACTGGTGTATATGTAATCACTAAATTGAAGATTCATTAGTCATTTTTATCACATTTTTTCATTTTCATGGAATTTTCATCAAAATAATGTGTAAAAGGAAAGTTTTGCATTGACCGGTGTATATGTAATCACTAAATTGAAGATTCATTAGTCATTTTTTATCATTTTTTTTTTTATTTTCATGGAATTTTTAACAAAAAAATGTGTAAAAGGAAAGTTTCACATTGACCGTTGTATATGTAATCACTAAAATGAAGATTCATAAGTAATTTTTTATCACATTTTTTTCATTTTCATGGAATTTTTAACAAAATAATGTGTAAAAGGAATGTTTCGCAGTGACCGGTGTTATGTTATCACTAAAATAAAGATTCATAAGTCATTTTTTATCACATTTTTTCATTTTCATGGAATTTTTATCAAAATAATGTGTAAAAGGAAAGTTTTGCATTTACCATAATTAATTTTTTTCTACATTTTTTCATTCTCATGGAATACTTGACAAAATAATATTGTAAAGGAGAGTATTGCATTGACCAGTATATATCGCATTGACCAGTGTATATGTAATCACTAAATTGAAGATTCATAAGTCATTCTTTATCATTTTTTTTTTATTTTCATGGAATTTTCAGCAAAATAATGTGTAAAAGGAAAGTTTTGCATTGACCGTTATATATGTAATCACTAAAATAAAGATTCATAAGTCATTTTTTATCACATTTTTTTCATTTTCATGGAATTTTTAACAAAATAATGTGTAAAAGGAATGTTTTGCATTGACCGGTGTATATGTAATCACTAAAATAAAGATTCATAAGTCATTTTTTATCACATTTTTTTATTTTCATGGAATTTTCATCAAAATAATGTGTAAAAGGAAAGTTTTGCATTGACCGTTGTATATGTTATCACTAAATTGAAGATTCATTAGTCATTTTTATCACATTTTTTTTCATTTTCATGGAATTTTCATCACAAAAATGTGTAAAAGGAAAGTTTGGATTGACCGGTGTATATGTAATCACTAAATTGAAGATTCATTAGTCATTTTGATCAAATTTTTTTCATTTTCATGGAATTTTCATCAAAATAATGTGTAATAGGAAAGTTTCGCATTGACTGATGTATATGTAATCACTAAATTGAAGATTCATAAGTCATTTTTTATCATCTTTTTTTATTTTCATGGAATTTTTAACAAAATAATGTGTAAAAGGAAAGTTTCACATTGACCGTTGTATATGTAATCACTAAAATGAAGATTCATAAGTAATTTTTTATCACATTTTTTTCATTTTCATGGAATTTTTAACAAAATAATGTGTCAAAGGATTGTTTCGCATTGACCGGTGTATATGTTATCACTAAAATAAAGATTCATAAGTCATTTTTTATCACATTTTTTTCATTTTCATGGAATTTTTAACAAAATAATGTGTAAAAGGAATGATTCACATTGACCGGTGTATATGTTATCACTAAAATAAAGATTCATAAGTCATTTTTATTCACATTTTTTCATTTTCATGGAATTTTTATCAAAATGATGTGTAAAAGGAAAGTTTCGCATTGACCGGTGTATATGTAATCACTAAAATGAAGATCATTAGTCATTTTTTATCACATTTTTTCATTTTCATGGAATTTTTAACAAAATAATGTGTAAAAGGAATGTTTCGCATTCACCGGTGTATATGTTATCACTAAAATAAAGATTCATAAGTCATTTTTTATCACATTTTTTTCATTTTCATGGAATTTTTATCAAAATAATGTGTAAAAGGAAAGTTTCGCATTGACCGGTGAATATGTAATCACTAAAATGAAGATTCATTAGTCATTTTTTATCACGTTTTTTCATTTTCATGGAATTTTCATCAAAATAATGTGTAAAAGGAAAGTTTCTAATGGACCGTATATGTAATCACTAAATTGAAGATTCATAAGTCATTTTTTATCAATTTTTTCATTTTCATGGAATTTTTAACAAAATAATGTGTAAAAGGAAAGTTTCGCATTGACCGTTGTATATGTTATCACTAAAATGAATATTCATAAGTAGAATTTTTTTCTCGTGACATTTTTTTATTCTCATGGAATGTTTGACAAAATAATGTTGTAAAGAAAAGTTTTGCACTGACCAATGTATATGTATTGACTAAAATGAAGATTCATAAGTATTTTTTTAATCAAATTTTTTCATTATCATGAAGTTCTTAACAAAATGATATGTAAAAGGAAAGTTTTGCACTGACCGGTGTATATGTAATGACTTAAATTAAGATTCATAAGTATATTTTTAATCAAATTTTTTCATTTTCATGGAATTTTTTTACAAAATAATATGTAAAAGGAAAGTTTCGCATTGACCGGTGTATATGTAATGACTAAAATGAAGATTTGCAAGTGATCTTTTATCACATTTTTATGGAATTAGAACAAAAAAATTTGTAAAAGGAAAGTTTTCCTCTGACCAGTCTATTTCAAATGACAAAAATGATTATTAGATTCCCGGGGATTCGGTTAAAATAGATTGATATTTCTTATCATTTTCTTCATTTTCGTGGAGTTCTTAACAAAATAATTGAAATTTTACTTTTGATTTTCAATTAATGCATTCTTTTATGTCAAACTAAAGTATAAACTGTTCCCAGTCACTGTCAAAGCGTTATCACGATTGAATTAGTATCGTTTCATTGGAAAATTTCAATTATCTATTAATCTATTGATTATTTTGCATATCATTAAATGACGAGGCCTCTCTCGTCAATTGACGAATTGTATTCGTCAAATGACGAGTACCTGGACGTGAACTGTTATGGACGTGAATCGATTTGTCCAGTCCCGTCCCGTCACGTTCCCGTCAGCAATCCGTTCGCGTCCCGTCAGCAATCCGTTTCGCGTTCGTCAAACGGTAAGGGCTACGTTGCACAGTACTGTAGTGGGAATGTCTTGGAAAGTGATTGGGATTTATTTTTACCTTGAAAATTTGTTTATTGGGGTAATAAAACCCAAGTTTTGTAGGGAAATTTCCTGTTGTACAGGTAAAAATCTAATTAAGCAGGTAGACTTCAATGAAATTACAGGTAAAATAGGTAATAAAATTTAATCCTCCCAGCTCTGTTTTATGGCTTTTTATGTCTATCACAGTAATAGTATGTCTGTGATTTTATGTCCAAAGGATTAAAATCTATGTCTTTCCAAGTGATTTGTTATGGTACGTCTCTTTCTGTACTGTACATGTAGGGAATCAAAGAAAAGTCAGTCAAATTATCTCCCCTTCCTAGTTAAGGAGAATAGTTATATTCTTTCATGCACATCTCTATATATTGTCCTTTCTTTGCGTTAAGTTCTATCAAAATTCCTCAAGTGGTTTAAGAGGAGTTGTGCTGAAGAGGTAACCCCTACATAGGGAATCAAAGAAAAGTCGAAGTCAAATTATCTCCCCTTTCTTGTTTCGGACAATAATTATATTCCTTCATGCTCATCTCCATATAGTGTCCTTCCTTTGTATAAAGTTACATCAAAATCCTTCAACTGGTTTTACAAGAGGAGTTGCACTTACAAGAAGTGTGGACAGACACGGACGGACAAACAGGGTGATTCCTATATACCCCCAAACTTGGGGGGGGTTATAAATATGTCTTTTCATTTAAAAGTATCCCAGTGATGTAAATTTTTCAAAGATATGTTGTCGATTAGTTCTTCAAAATTTTGCAATTTCTTTATAAAAGTTGGAATAATGGACAAATAAGCTATATGAATACTATGAAATGAATACATTAAACCAAGAGAAGTTGATGTCATTAATAGCTTACTTTTATAATCTGTTTCAATTAACAATGTATTTTTTTGTCTGTATTTAACATGTTCATCTGAAAATACTAGTGCTTCTAGCTTCTGGTCAGACTTGAACTGACATCTCCCACAAAACAAAATGGATGTATTACATTATACTACAGAAGCTTAAATTCACTTGTTCTCCAAACATGCCACAGTACGTATCATACTGAAAATAGATACTGGTACTAAAATAAAGAAGTTGCATAAATTTGAAGTTATACAAAATGTCATTTTCCTTAAGGTCCTATGTTAAACTATGCCTTTTGTTGGCAGTCATTTTTGATCTTATGTAAACTTCCTGGACACATTTTTCAAAAACCAACAAAGGACCATATGCATTGTTACCAAGTTTGGTTCAAATAGTAGTTTCAGAGGAGAAGATCTTTGAATGTGTTTTCCCATATGGTCCAATGTTAATTTACAGCAAGTTCTCCACTGGCAGTCATCTTGAATATGACGCGGACTTGCCAGACACATTTTTCAAAGACAGCCAAAAAAGGACAGTTGTGACCAGATTTGGTTCCAATTAGCCGAGTTGTTTCAGAGGACACAGTTGAATGTGTTTTCTTTTCTCATAGGGTCCAATGTTAAACACTAAGTTCCCTGGATGTGACAATCTAGGATCCGATGGGGACTTGCAGAACACAATTTTCAAAGGGGTACAACTAAGGACAGTTGTGTCCAAGTATGGTACCGATTGGCCGATTAATCTTAGAGGACACAATCTTTGAATATGTTTTCCCATAGTGTCCAATGTAAAACTATGTTGTCCACTGGGGGCCATTTTGGATCTGATGGGAACTTGCAACACACATTTTTCAAGAGACCAACTAAGGACAGTTGTGACCAAGTATGGTTACAATTGCCAAGGTAGTCTCGAAGGAGAAGATTGAATGTGTTTTCCCAAAGGGTCCAATGTTAAACTAAGTTCCCTGCTGGCGGCCAACTTGGATGAGGTCCACAACTTCCATCATGAAGATATAATGTAATCCATGACATTCTAAACATTTTTGCTCTAAATCTGAACCTTTATCTCAAATTATTATTTAAATACAAGGTAAAATGTATAAAGCTACAAAAAAATTGACAAATAAGAACAATTACTCCTCTCTACGTATTCAGATTTTCTTCAAAATTTCTAGGTGGGTAGGTCTTGATATGTTGAACATTTTTGCAATTTAAAGTTGACCTCTATCTGTTATAGATTTTTTTTATAAAAAATTTAAAAAAATTAAAATTTCACTGAAAAAGGTTAATAACTCCAAGTCGGGTTTTCAGATTTTCCTCAAAATTGCAGCGCAGGTAGAACTTGTCATGCTGATCACTTTTAAATTGTGTCAGATTTTTATCTGTAATGTTTTTTGGGTTATTTGCCAAAACAACAATTTAACCCCTATGTGCTACTTTTAGTGACAGCAGCCATGTTGTTTATTCCTCGAACTAATCGAACACAATTTTGAATTAGATACCCTGTTAATGATTCATGCCAAGTTTGGTCGAAATTGGCTTGGCGGTTTCAGAGAAGATTTATGAAAAAGTTTCCGACAGACGGACGGACACCAAATGATGGTAATAGCTCACATGGCCTTTTAGGCTAGGAGAGCTAAAAATTGATCACTTGATTCTTTTGTGTTGGTCTCGATGGGCTATAATCTTAAAGCAGGTCTTGCCTTTTATAAGCAAGCGGGAAAATGAATCCTTGGAAAAAGTACACATCAAAACAGGAGAGGATGACGTCCAGCATGAAGGAGGAATTGTCTAAAAATGAGCCTGTGAAATGGGAAAAACAGCCTCTTTAAGATCATTTGTAAAATATTTTCCTGTACATGAAAGGGGAAAGTTTATAAAAATTGACATGATTTTTGGAAAGGGACCCTCTATTTAGACCCCATGAAGTGTATTAATCTTCGACACCTTTCTGGAAAAACTTTTAAACAAAAGAAATAAATTTCATAACTTATACCTACATCCCGGGACCTACATGAATACATCACACAGTTTGTTTAAAATAATCAAGTTCTTGCATCCATCAGAATACCTATTAGAAGTAGTCCACATTGTAAAGTGTAAACACCTTGCGTACTTATAAGGGGGTCCTAATAGTTTTGTACTATGTACCAATTATAGCCCTACACAATTGGTGTGTACATTGTTTACAGTGTAAACAAGTGATGACCCTAAAAGATGTCTCGCCCGTCCCTGCTGGCTCTAAATTGATGTGAAATCCAAGTGAACTAATCAGAAAAGTGAACATGCTCCCTAGACTGTGAAATTGAGGTCAAGGACAAAAGTCACCTGTCAGATTGACATGTACTAGCCAAGACCAACCTACATACGAAATATTATCAACCTACCACTTCTACTTATTGAGAAATGGACTTAAGCAGAAAACTTAACGTGACCACTAGACCGTGAAATTGAGGTCAAGGACAAAAGTCACCTACCAGACTGACATGTACTACCCAAGACATACCTACATTCCAAATATTATCAACCTACCACTGCTAGTTATTGAGAAATTGACTTTAGCAGAAAAACTTAACGTGGCCACTAAACAGTGAAATTGAGGTCAGGGACAAAATTTTCCTCCCAGACTGACATGTACTACCCAAGACCAACATGCATACCAAATATTATCAGCCTACCCCTTCTACTTATTAAGAAATGGACTTAAGCAGAAAAACTTAACGTGGCCACTAGACAGTGAAATTGAGGTCAAGAACAAAAGTCACCTGCCATACTGACATATACTACCCAAGACAAACCTACATACCAAATATTATCAACCTACCACTCCTAGTTACTGAGAAATGAACTTGAGAAGAAAAACTTAACGTGGCCACTAGACCTTGAAATTGAGGTCAAGGTCACATGACGTTATGTCCGTCAGGTTGCACTCGATTAGTACTACCACCAGACCAAATATGATGTTCCTACATCAAAGGGTTTTCAAAATATCCTGAATTTAGTAAAAGTCGTCATGCTTTGCATGCCTATGTCTCGCTTTCCGCGACTTTCGTCGCGGGCGAGACAGAAATGGCATTGTCATTGTATGAAAATTAACCCTTTCCCAACCTCAAAATTTATAAATACAAGTTTCAAAAAGTTAGTTACGGATTATGAAAAAGCAGAACTTAAGTAGATTGAAAAAGTAAACCAGAAAATAGAAATATACACTATAAACACTATCGGCCAAGTGCGAATCTACGAGATCATTGTCATAGTCAAGCAATGTATGCGATTGAACATTGCAAAAATCATTATGGGTGCAATAAACATTATTGATTTTATTACTGTTATATAATAATTTCTTTATCGGGATTGCATCTTTTGTTAAAACTATAATAATGACCTCATCGATTCGCACTTGGCTGATAGTGATAAAGATAACATAAATTTTCTAATTATCTTGCAATGTTGGAATTACCTAGGCGAATACGACCGGCAATATTTTTTTGTATTCGCAGGGTAGGTTGGTAACCAGTCTCCGATTTTGAACAAAGAAAAGACAGGGTGATTGGTCTAACAATTTCAATACTTAGAGACATCACAGTCCAAAGTCTCCTAGTATGATTTAACCTAAATGGCAGAAGCTGTTTACCGGGTACTTTCTTCCAAGTAATGCTTCACAAAGAAATAAATAGGTGAACTTAAAAATTAATGCGGGATAAAAACAACATATGTACACTGTCAGGAATATACAGTGTAAAATTTATTTGAACCCGAGAAATTCTTGGTAAACCTTGCATTTCTACCCATTTCTAAAGCTCGTCAAATAAATTTTAAATTTTCCTACCATCTACATACATGACATATATTGTATATATTATTACCATAATAATCCTACAAAATTTAATTGATTAGAATAATCTGCATTGTATGTACATGACTGCCAAAAAATGAAAAGCGCCATGGGGTTTTAGCTGCGTGTCAAATAAGGAAACTCCTTATAACTTGGCTATAGGGGTCTTATGGTTTGCTTTTGTTGTTTATAATGAAATGTGTTTCATCATTACATTCAACTCTTCCTTAGTTGTTTAATTGTCTTCATGCGTCTTTTTATTTAAAATTTCAACTTTAGATTTTTTTAGCCCCATGGGGGTTTTCCCTAAAAAAACAGACAGTGGGAAGGTTTGCAGGCCTGTATGTAATTCATGTAATTGTGGTATTTTTTTTAAAGAAAAAAATATGTATTTCTCGTTTCTAGGCGTTTATTAATTTAACATGTAAATGTACTACTAATATTTCTCGCCACTGAATCAAAGTTGACCATGTCTGCATGGAACAAATGCAACAATATCATTTAAAAACAAGAGACCTCAAAACCAGTAGTACATTACGTGCAGACATATAATTGCCTGACTGAATTAAGGACAAATCAGGCAAAACTTGAGTCGGTCTGGCAAAAATGGACCGATTCAGAAATGAAACGGCATTATGGGATTGTCATTGTTCTAAACGTTCTTCATTGGTCCAAACGCATTTTACAAGTACGCTGAGTTTGCGCAACGTCATTTACGAGGACGGAAGTTGAATTTCTGAATCGGTCCATTGTACATGACTGAATTTCAAGTAAAAATTGACATTTCCTTTATGCGATAAAACTGTAGGTCCTGTAAAATTTATCTTCGGTCTGGCAGCTTTTCCTTACTTGCCTGACAGAATGTCCTGCAAGTCCTCTGGACATTTCGATTTGTCTGTCATGTCTGTATGTGTCTGCAAATCCTGATCAATGTCGTACAGTTCATATAACCATGTAAACCAAATCATCAATGTTGTAAAGCCACTTTTATCTTCCTATTCTGACTTGCAGTCATCCTCTGTACTCAATATAATACTACTCTATTGCCTGGATCATGGACATTGGCTAAGCATTAACGTCCCCTGGCCCTGGAGATGGATTTTTTTTAAAGAAAACCATTTTTGCAGGGTAATCAGGTGACAATAGGGTAGGGCTTGCCATGCACCATTGTCGACAAACTGTGAAGAAATGCAGCACTCAACTTGCATGACAATCCCTACACTACACAACAGGGGCACTCACGGGGGAGGGGGATGGGGGATGTTGTGTCTTTCTGCCCTTTTGCATATTCACATTTTCCAGTGGCAGTAAATAGGCCTACCCGTTGTTCGACATTAGCATAATTTACTCATCTGATTCACTTGAATTGACTAACTTATATATATACGTGGCTGAAATACTTTACACTGACATGACTGATGCGGGCTATATATACCTCCAAACCACATTTTTTCTCTAGTAAATCGATTAACAGCAAACAAATGAGGGTTATCCAGTCGCATACAATCATAAGTTACACGGAAATAGTGATAAATACTTAGATTGACCCGTTACATACCAGTGATCACCATATTTTCACTCCAATATATTGATAACGAACCTACTTCTGGATGTATGTCACATGGTCGTCTAGAGCTTCTCGGGGAGACTGATTTTCTATTTTTAGGCTACCTGCTTGAAGTTTTCCATCAGCTATCTAACCATTACTCTGTTAAAATGCCTTGCACAAAATATAAGATCCATGAAGCAGGAACATGTGCATCCTATACTCAATAAAATACTATTTTTCATTACCACATTTCCATATAATTTAAAAGAATACTACAACAGTTAGCAGACGCGCCATTGCATGTCACGTGACAAAGGGGTTTTCCCGAGATTGCAAATGCAATCACCGGATTCCAAAACCAAAGTTAAGACCGGGTGACCGTAACTGTACTGCGGAAGTTGCACAAAAAACCAGTAAATTTCGTTATGCTGTACATGTGTTTCAAGGAATAACCTCTCATCTACAGCATTAAAATTAAATAATATGGAAAGCCATAATCCAAAAGTAGTCCGAAAAGAAGTACTCATTTCCAAAAATATCGAAATAGGAAGTCAAATCCAGTACCAAGGACATTTACCGAGTGCCATACATGGAATGAAGACTCGGCAATTTTAAGTGGTTAGAATTTTGAAAAAAAAAACAGTAAATTTCTATAACACGCAAGGTACAATTTTCCTGTCGGACAAGTCTGACTATTGGGCTGGTGATTACCCTCGGGACCTCTGGTCCACCAGCAGTGGCATCGACCAAATGGTTCAAAATAAAAAAAATACCGAAGTTGCACAGAAAACAGTAAATTAAGTTATGATGTACACGTGTTTCAAGGAGTAACCTCTCATCAGCAGTATTAAAATCAAATAATATGGAAAGCCATAATCCAAAAGTAGTCCGAAAAGAAGTACTCATTTCCAAAAAATATCGAAATAGGAAGCCAAATCCAGTACCAAGGACATCTAGCGAGTGCCATACACGGAATGAAGCCTCGGTAATTTTAAGTGGTGAGAATTTTGATAAAAACAGTAAATTTCTTTCCACGCAAGGTATAATTTTCCTGTCAGACAAGTCTGACTATTGGGCTGGTGATTACCCTCGGGGACCTCTGGTCCACCAGCAGTGGCATCGACCAAATGGTTCAAAATACAAAAATACCGAAGTTGCACAAAAAAAACAGTAAATTTCGTTATGCTGTACACGTGTTTCAATGAGTAACCTCTCATCAGCAGCAATAAAATCAAATAATATGGAAAGCGATAATCCAAAAGTAGTCCGAAAAGAAGTACTCATTTCCAAAAAATATCGAAATGGGAAGCCAAATCCAGTACCAAGGACATCTACCGAGCGCCATACATGGAATGAAGCCTCGGTAATTTAAAGTGGTTAGAATTTTGATAAAAACGGTAAATTTCTATTACACGCAAGGTACAATTTTCCTGTCAGACAAGTCTGACTATTGGGCTGGTGATTACCCTCGGGGACCTCTGGTCTACCAGCAGTGGCATCGACCCAATGGTTCAAAATACAAAAAATACCGAAGTTGCACAAAAAAACCAGTAAATTTCGTTATGCTGTACACGTGTTTCAAGGAGTCACCTCTCATCAGCAGTATTAAAATCAAGTAATATGGAAAGCCATAATCCAAAAGTAGTCCACAAAGAAGTACTTATTTCCAAAAAATATCGGAATAGGAAGCCCAATCCAGTACCAAGGACATCTACCGAGTGCCATACATGGAATGAAGCCTCGGTAATTTTAAGTGGTTAGAATTTTGATAAAAACCTTAAATTTCTTTACACACAAGGTATAATTTTCCTGTCAGACAAGTCTGACTATTGGGCTGGTGATTACCCTCGGGGACCTCTGGTCCACCAGCAGTGGCATCGACCAAATGGTTCAAAATACAAAAATACCGAAGTTGCACAAAAAAAAAACAGTAAATTTCGTTATGCTGTACACGTGTTTCAATGAGTAACCTCTCATCAGCAGCAATAAAATCAAATAATATGGAAAGCCATAATCCAAAAGTAGTCCGAAAAGAAGTACTCATTTCCAAAAAATATCGAAATGGGAAGCCAAATCCAGTACCAAGGACATCTACCGAGCGCCATACACGGAATGAAGCCTCGGTAATTTAAAGTGGTTAGAATTTTGATAAAAACGGTAAGTTTCTATAACACGCAAGGTACAATTTTCCTGTCAGACAAGTCTGACTATTGGGCTGGTGATTACCCTCGGGGACCTCTGGTCCACCAGCAGTGGCATCGACCCAATGGTTCAAAATACAAAAAATACCGAAGTTGCACAAAAAACAGTAAATTTTGTTATGCTGTACACGTGTTTCAAGGAGTCACCTCTCATTAGCAGCATTAAAATCAAATAATATGGAAAGCCATAATCCAAAAGTTGTCCAAAAAGAAGTACTCATTTCCAAAAAAAAATATCGAAATAGGAAACCAAATCCAGTACCAAGGACATCTAGCGAGTGCCATACACGGAATGAAGAATCGGTAATTTTAAGTGGTTATAATTTTGATAAAAACAGTAAATTTCTATAACACGCAAGGTACAAATCAACAGTACATGTACTACTATGCTTACATGTATAAATTTACATGTAAAATATGTATGTTGTCGTGTTGAATAATTAATTACTGTGCATCTCCTTCACATCACAGACAACAGAATATGAGCAACCAAATGTTATTAATCAAACCCTAGAGTTTTTGTTCAGCGTGTTTGCATGATCAACAAAAAAGGACTGTAAATTAACAAGAACATTAGTTAACTGAAAGTTAGATCGCCGTCTTTAAGATCATTAAAACTGTTTTGACCAATAACTATAGCCACCGGGGAACTCGGGCGGGGGACACACTAGATCACCATGTAATATAGTTGAAAATACAAAACATATACATACAACATACGACCAAATGGTTCAAAATACAAAAATACCGAAGTTGGACAAAAAAAAGTAAATTTCGTTATGCTGTACACGTGTTTCAATGAGTAACCTCTCATCAGCAGCAATAAAATCAAATAATATGGAAAGCCATAATCCAAAAGTACTCCGAAAAGAAGTACTCATTTCCAAAAAATATCGAAATAGGAAGCCAAATCCAGTACCAAGGACATCTACCGAGTGCCATACACTGAATGAAGCCTCGGTAATTTAAAGTGGTTAGAATTTTGATAAAAACGGTAAATTTCTATAACACGCAAGGTACAATTTTCCTGTCAGACAAGTCTGACTATTGGGCTGGTGGTTACCCTCGGGTACCTCTGGTCCACCAGCAGTGGCATCGACCCAATGGTTCAAAATACAAAAAATACCGAAGTTGCACAAAAAAACAGTAAATTTCGTTATGCTGTACACGTGTTTCAAGGAGTCACCTCTCATCAGCAGCATCAAAATCAAGTAATATGGAAAGCCATAATCCAAAAGTAGTCCACAAAGAAGTACTCATTTCCAAAAAATATCGAAATAGGAAGCCAAATCCAGTACCAAGGACATCTACCGAGTGCCATACATGGAATGAAGCCTCGGTAATTTTAAGTGGTTAGAATTTTGATAAAAACGGTAAATTTCTATAACACGCAAGGTACAATTTTCCTGTCAGACAAGTCTGACTATTGGGCTGGTGATTACCCTCGGGGACCTCTGGTCCACCAGCAGTGGCATCGACCCAATGGTTCAAAATACAAAAAATACCGAAGTTGCACAAAAAACAGTAAATTTCGTTATGCTGTACACGTGTTTCAAGGAGTCACCTCTCATCAGCAGCAATAAAATCAAATAATATGGAAAGCCATAATCCAAAAGTTGTCCAAAAAAAAGTACTCATTTCCAAAAAAATATCGAAATAGGAAGCCAAATCCAGTACCAAGGACATCTAGCGAGTGCCATACACGGAATGAAGAATCGGTAATTTTAAGTGGTTATAATTTTGATAAAAACACTAAATTTCTATAACACGCAAGGTACAAATCAACAGTACATGTACTACTATGCTTACATGTATAAATTTACATGTAAAATATGTATTGTTATAGGTAATTAAATGTTGTAAATATTCTATAATACATTGTATTGATTGTTTTTATTTTGTAAGGCCTTAATATGATGTAATTTGTTTGGCCTAGTTATGTAACTTGTTTACAATAAACAAGGGTCAAGGTTATTACACCTTAGAACATGTGGAATATTCTAGAATCTAAATACAGATTTTAACACAGAGATTTTTCTAGAGGTTTTTTTACATAATCATTCTAGTCATGTGATTGTCAGTTGATTAGAATGTTCTAGTTAAATCTTGTGGATAGATTTTTCTAGAAATAATAAATGTATTTATATGAGGTAGCCGAAAAGGGTTAAGTCAGTCAGTTTAATAAGTTTATACAGGATTAATTAGTTTATATAGGATTATCACGCACATCTTTCGTATTGGAAATCGACATCAATTATTGTGAATTTATCAACTATTTAGTGAGGATTATAATAGGAATATTCTATTGGATATTAATTGGTGGAATTAAGTGAACTATTAATTTGGATTATTACTTGGA
>MJUU01038360.1:0-23600 GCA_002080025.1 Modiolus philippinarum | reverse complement strand
ATAATTGCCAAAATTAGAAAGTATCAATAGTATATCCATATGAGAAATATTCTCACGCACAAGTACACCATAACTGAAAAATATAGAGAGCATACATCTCTCGTTTCAAGAGAGCATACATCTCTCGCTTCAAGTTAACTCTCATAAGTTAACTTGAAGCAGTCATAAAAGCCCCTCTAAGTTAACTTAGAACAGGTATCAAGTCCGCTCTAGAACAGCTATAAATCTGCTCTAGAATCCTGACCGCTCTGACCAGTCATGGTCATAGCTAGAATCGACCATTGTGGTCAGAGCCATGTTCTACCAATGATCGTTCTACCTAAGTCTGTTCTGACCAATGCACAGATACCTGGACAGCTTGAATCATGTGCCATATGTGCTATGTCCAGATATCTCTGCATTGGTCAAAACAGCTTTTGCACATTTACAACTAGTTTATATGAAATTTTTATGAAAGGAATTCAATACTCTTTCAAATCTTGGATGGAAAATTAATATTTAGCCACAGTAGAACAGCCACATCAGCTTATTTGCTAATGTACATAAATTGTGTATATTGATTTCTTGTTTTATGTATAGTGTATTGTGTGCAATTTTTGCATGCAGGTAGAATGGACAACTATAGGAAATGTCCTAACTAAGCTACCAGTAATTATTTTTTTTACTCTTCCTTTAATTTCTGATTTTTTTACTTTATTGTTTTTAGAAAACTAACTGCTTTTTTCCTCTTTTATTTTTAGAATAAAATCATGCATAATGACTTGCAGAGAACTTCTAACTAAGCTAGCAGTCTTTTTTCCCTTTTCCCTTGATTTCTTTTTTTTTATTGCTGTGAGAAAATTACTGTTTTTTTTTTTTCACCCTTATTTTTGGAATAAATTTATACATGTTGACTGGCAGAAAATCAATAGTTAGAAACATAATGGAAAATTTCAAACCATTTTTCTTTTTTTTTATCCATTTCTACTATAATGTAATATATATGATCATCATCATTAGAATGTTGTAGTCTATTGAAAACGGTAGTAATATGTAGAATTAATGTCAAACAGTTTTAAGCAGCATCTTATTGTCAGTGAGAGTGGTATGTGTAGTGTTTGTAAGAGTTTTGAATGTATTGATTATTTACTTTTGTTGGTATATTATAATGAAAATCTGACGTAATGAATAACCATGTAGAAATTCTTTCCATGAATGTCAGGGGTCTTTTTTCTAATACCAAAAACGATCAGATGTTTTTCATTGGGCTAGGTCTAAAAAGGTATCTATAGTTTGTTTCCAGGAGACACACAGTACTAAGGATATAGAAAAAAGGTGGGAAGATGAATGGGGCAATACATGTTATTTTAGTCATGCTGTTAGCAAAAGTACCGGAGTCTGTGTAATGTTTAAAACAGGTCTGGATTTTAAAGTTCACAAGTCCATAATAGATTCGAATGGGCGGTACATTATTTTCGATTTAACTGTTTATGAACAAAGATTTACACTGGCTAGCTTGTATGTTTATAATGTTGATAGACCAGATTTTTACGCTGAGATTTTACAAAATTCCGCAAGTTTTACAAACACTAGTTTAATTTTTTGTGGAGACTGGAACGTTGTACAAAATAAACATGAAGACACATATAATATTATTCATGACAGAAATCAAAATGCCCGTAAAAAATAGGAGAGATAAAAGAAGCCTTTGAGCTTTTGGATCCTTGGCGTACTTGTTATCCTACAGAAAGAAAGTACACCTGGCGCCAAAACTCACCAATAAAGCAGAGTAGGATTGATTATTTTCTTGTAACTGAAGATTTCTTTTCTGCATTGAAAATGACAAAAATAATTCCGGGATACCGGACAGATCATTCTGCCATCATTTTCAGTTTTGCAGTATCTTTACCCAGACGTGGTAAAGGATACTGGAAATTTAATTCGCAACTTTTAAGAGATTTTGAATACATAGAAAATGTTAAAAAATGTATACAAGAAACTGTAAATGAATACTATTCAGGGGATAGTATAGATGATTATTTTAATGTCAAATTAAAATGTAATGATCAAATCTTTTTCGAAATACTGAAAATGAAAATAAGAAGTATGTCCATATCCTATAACATTAAAAAGTCAAAAGAGGAAAAGAAAGTTACATCAGAGCTGGAAAAGGATATAGAAGATTTAGAGAACCAATTGAATTTAAACCCAAATGAGTCAATACAAACTATTTTGAATAAAAAAATGCAGAATTAGAAAATAGAAGACAAAATATTATAGAGGGTTTGTTACTCCGTTCTCGTGCCAATTGGCACGAGAATGGAGAAAAATGCACAGAATATTTCTGCAAGTTGGAAAAAAAGCTTTCATTAATAAGACTGTCTGTGAACTTATAGAAAATAATGGAAATCATGTATCAGATCAATCAAAAGTTTTATCGGAAATAGAAAGTTTTTATGTTGTACAGTTCAAAATCATTAACTGCAGAAAATGAAGCCTTTTTCAATCATACTGTAAAGTTAAATGAAGAACAGCGTAATTTCTGTGAAGGTAATTTGACATTTATTGAATGTGGGCAAGCTCTTAAAATGATGAAAAATGGAAAAAGTCCGGGTTCTGACGGTTTTACTGTAGATTTCTTTAATTTTTTTTTTTTTTGGAAAGATATCGGTGCCTTTGTATACCGTTCATTATATTTTGGATATGAGTTTGGTAATTTTTCTGATTTCCAAAAGCAAGGAGTAATTACGTGTATCACTAGGAAAGTAACGGTAGACGCATTATGGGAAATTGGCGTCCAATAAGTTTACTCAATACTGATATTAAAATTGCCTCTTCTGTAACTGCAAATCGCTTAAAACAAGTTTTACCTGAAATAATTAGTGACAGTCAAAAAGGTTTCATTAAAGACACATTTATTGGGGAAAATACACGTCTACTATATGACTTAAAGCATTACTTGGAAGAAAATGATATTGAGGGTCTATTACTGCTTGTTGGTTTTGAAAAGGTTTTCGATTCTGTAGAGTGGGAATTTATAAAGAAGGCATTGGTCTGTTTTAATTTTGGCCCATCAATTTGTAAATGGTTTGAAACTTTGTATATAAGGGGGCAAAAAGTTGTGTCATAAATAATGGTAATATGTCAGATTTTTTTTATTTAGAAAGGGGCTGTCGTCAAGGAGATCCTCTCTCCCCATATATATTTATAATTGGTGTTGAATTGCTAGCTCTACAACTAAAAGCAAATCCAAATATTAAAGGTATATTCTTAGATGATTAAGACTCCTAAGTTAGTCAATATGCAGATGACACTTTCCTTGTGTTAGATGGTAGTGAAAAGTCTTTAAAAGAGACATTAGCTTGTTTTGTTAGTTTTTATAAAACATCTGGTCTCAAGATGAATACATCTAAACCAAGGGTTGTATGGGTTGGAAGTAAGAAGTACTCCAGTCAGATCCTCTGTCCTGACATTGATCTGGATTGGTCAAGTTCTAATTTTAAACTTCTTGGAATAGAGTTCTCTGTAGATCTAAGTTCTGTGTGTGACCTAAATTTTAGGAAAAGGTTATAGATATCTCGAAACTTTTAAAAAGTTGGCAACATAGAAAGCTTACTTTGATTGGAAAAATTACTGTGATAAAAACATTGGCTCTTCCAAAATTAATTCATCTGTTTACATCTCTACCTAATCTTAAACAAAATATTATGGATGAAGTATATAAATTATTTTTCAGTTTTATTTGGGACGGGAAGACAGAAAAAATAAAAAGGAACACACTTATAGCAGATTATGATGAAGGGGGCTTAAAATGGTACATTTACAGTCTTTCTGCAATTATTTGAAGCTAAGTTGGATAAAGCGCTTTTTTCGAACACAAATGGGGCATGGCAAAAGATTTTAAAATTAAATTTGAATAATTATGGAGGAGAAAGATTATTCTCATTAAGAAAGCATAAAATACGTGAAGTTGCAACTATGCTCAGTAATAGTTTTTAAAGGGATGTTTTTCTAGCTTTTTCTGTTGTGAAACCTGTAATGAAATATAATGTGGAGGAGTGTTTAGGTCTTGATATTCTTAATTTTGTTCCTGTTGATAACTTTAACTTTTATTTGAAATGGAAAAAATACAGGGGTGACACATTTAGTTCATCTTATGGATTTTGTTAGAAAAGAAATACATACCTTTGAACACATGAGACAAATAATTCAAACTAATAACTTTGTGAGATATTACAGTCTCACTTCAAACATTCCAAGGGATATTAAAAACTATTTAAAAGATAACATTCATAGTTTGAACTTGGAGAATTTTTCTCCTAAAGACCTTTTTTGGAAAAAGTTATTGCAGCTAAAAGTTTAAAGTTTATGTATATTGCTCTTGTCAAAGATGTTTGCTGTCCCCCTTTGCAAAAATTTGTAAAATGGGAGCAAGAACTAGAATGTGACATTTCCAATTGGTCAGTATATTTTTTAATTGCTAGAAATTGTTGTAAAACACATATCTTATAAATTTCCAATACAAATTTTTACAAAAAGTTATTCCTACAAATTGTTCAAAATCCGCATAAAAGATACAAAATTATGTTCCTTTCGTAACACAAATGATGAATCCATTGAACATCTCTTTTATGATTGTAATGTGACAGTACAATTTTTAACTGATTTTTCAAATAGCCTGAAAGGTTACTTTACTAATTTTGAACTAAGTAATTACAAAAACAGGAAACCAGCAAACACCTAAGCCTGGTTTCTTGCTAGGTTGCCAAAATGAAAGTTTATTTTTAAATTTTTTGTTGATTAAAAAATTATATTTACAAATGTAAATTGAATTGCAAAAATTCCTAATATTACAGAATTAAAATTCATTGTTAAAAACAATTACTTGTCAGAACAATATATTGCTGAAAAAAATAACAGCGGACATATTTCTTAAATACTGGACTCCTATGGAAAAAATTTTCCAAGATTTTTAAGTGTTGTTTTTGGTCTGTAATATCTCATACTTAATTGATTTAACCAACAAAAGTGATTCTTTTTTGTTCTTCTACTACTTGATTATGAAACGATGAAAGAAATGAATGAGTGAGAAAGTGAGAATGAGACAGAAAGAGAGTGATTTTTGTTTATTATACATACAGTGACTTGGTAAATTTAATATTTTATATAACAAATTTTATATAGTCAGGCAATTTGATTTTTTTCTATATTTAACCCAGTACACCATGGCCAGGTGATGATGGATGGGTGTTGTAAAATCCTGGCTATTGAAAAACAAATTAAAAAAAGTCTGTTCTGGCCATGCCTGTTCTATTTACGTCTGTTCTGGTCATGACTGTTTACAGCTGACCTGTTCGAGCTATGACCGCTTTTATACCAACTCTTGTCACAGCCCCGGCAAATATTCAAAACGTGTCCAATATAATCATATTTCATATACAAGTGTACATGTACTACAAGTTTAGTTATATCATAAAAACAAAATTAAATTTCAAAAAATGAAAACAGCATTATGAAATGAATTATTCGGATATAAAATTGCAATATGCTGGTAAGTGCTCTTATTCGCGGATAATTATTTACCTGTGCTTATCCAATTTATTTTTTTTAAAGTTAAGAGTTAAACCCCTGTGCGAGATTTACCCAAAAATGGAATGGCAATAGCTTTCTGTAAATTTATTATTATAAATAAAAAAAAATCGCAAATTCTATTATAAGAAAATGTCAATAATAATCAGATTTACGTTTACTGAAACAAATAGTTATTGAAATAATCGTTAAATAGGAGTTATTTATGTTTTTTTATTAATACGGTTTCGTGCTAAAAGACGAAACAGATGTGCCGAATGCAGACTTTGCAAATTCGGTCATAACCAGAACAGACTTGGCCAGAAAAGTTATAATTATGACCAGAACGGTCAGAAACTTGGACGAGAGGTTATGTCTGCACCCCACTGTAAGCTGGGTTGTTACATCACTAACGTTTAATAATTGTCTGTAACTTTCGTTCTTCTCTACCAGTTTTAACATCTTTTATTGTGTGTTTGCAACTAAATCAGACAAGGTAGAGTTTGCAAATTCAGTGTCAATGCTTTTTTAGAATCTCATAAGTGTCAATTTTTCACATTTTTTAACAAAGTTAAATATTGAGGATTTTCTCCTTTCTAGAAATTACCTTCTTGTTCAGAGGTTAAATTAAACTACATAATAAGTAAGGTAATAACTATCTAGGTTTATATAAAATATTTTTTTATTATTACTATTGGAGTCTGCTTTTTAGGGAACTATCTGGATCTTTTACCGCTAAAATTTCATCAAGTGTTGACAAATTTTGATGTTTCCTGCCAACAAAGGCTCAAAATTGTAATTATAATTTTAACATTTTTTTTAAATTTTGACACCAAAGATCTTGCCATTGTTTGAATCACACAATGATACTGATATATTCTGCTAAATATTTATAGATTCTCGCCGAGACTTGACATTCAGGTTGTGTAGTAATGACGATAAAACTGTTTCTCGAGATTGAAAGTTTTTGACAAATCATCCGAATTATATTTAAATTTTATCTTTTACTCTTGAAATATTTATACATAAGTTGTTGAAATTTCTATACACAGAAAATTAAATTTACACTTACTTCGGTATTTTGCTTTTTATAATGATATCCGTTGTTTACAATTACCGATATTAAGTACGAAACAATTTTTAATAATCTTTTTCTCACAATATGATATCACAATAATACATTTCTAACACATTTCATGAAAAAAAAATAATTCGATGAAAATATATCAAATTTATCAGGTTTGCATGGTTTTTCCAGACGTGGGAAACGTAGAAGATTAAAATCACCTTTCTAGCGACGTGGAATACGATTAAACATGTGTCAAGCTTAATCTGACGTTGAGGTTTTGTTTTGAGCAACGTGTTCTCAGACCACATTATTTATTTAATTTTGATATATTAAACTAGCCGAATTCTGTAATACAGAGGAATCACCATTTGTTTAGTAATATTAAGAAAACAAGCCAGTATTTTCATCCCATTGCTTTGAATGAAAGAAATGGAGTAAATGCACATGAGACAAAGTCTATATAAAACATGGTAAAACCAAGTAACATCGCTTCTTTTGTTGTTCGTCACTATGAGGCCTTAAACGAAGAGCTTTGATTATAACTTTAATACGTTCAAGAAGCGTATTCTATCACAATTAATTGGAGTTGGAATTAACATATGTGTTAGGGTCTCATGTTCATTTACTCCATACCCTTTCGTAAAATATATATTATTTTAAATGTATAATAAGTGAAGCATATTCTATTTTTTTATATGTATAATAATAAATCGGCAAACGAATACCGAAGCAAGAACCAGGAAAGGGGAAATTCTTTAATCATAAATCCAAAATCACGACAATTCACAGCAAAACGAATAAATGTTTTCAAAATCGTAAACAAATCATTTGCAAAAGCTCACTTCTACATATTATCCAAGCTTTCTCAGTTTTCAACTTACTTATTTCTTTAAATCTTATAGAAGACAAACTTGCAACTCGAAAACTCTCATAGACTTGTGAGTACACTGCATCCAAATTGTTAACTCCGTCATTGTTCAGTAATTTTCGCTCATGAGGTTCCTTACGGGTGAAATGTAGAGTCCAAAATTAGATTTCGGTGAAAGTATGGAGTTCTGTGTATGTTAGAATAGCAAAATCAGAAATATCTGAAATTGATAACCTTTAAATTATATTCTAAGAAAAAAAAATACATAATTATTTAACAAACAACATCCTTCTATACATCTTTTCTAAAGAGGAAATACATAAACACATCGTCTGCGTACTGTATAGGGCTTTATATTCGCGGTACGAAATTTTTTAAATTATTATCAACCATAATCTCACAGGAGCATGTAATGCTAACTTGGTTTTTATTTGACATTTAACCTAATCCTCGCCTGTAGCTGCCATCTTGTTGACAATTCTGTAAGGGAATGTATTTTAATTAGGGATTGCAAATATCTGCGATTCAAGACCATTTAAAAAATACAAAGAAAAAACTTCTACAAGACATCGATGAATTAACCCGGAAAATGCGCTGCAAGTATCACTTTGATAATGGTAAAGAAAAGTTTACTTGTCATCCATTCTTATACGGCACCGATGGTTGATAATACAATTGATGATTATCTGTCCAAAACAAAAAAAATGAATTGGAAAATAACTCAGTTAATAAGTAAACAAGACAATATTTCCTGTAATGAAAGATCAGCCCTTAAAACATTATGTAGAAATAAGTATATTATATAATTGTATAATGTCACTCGCAAACAGCTTATTTCTAAGGGCATTTCCCATCCTCGATTTTACGGAAATGTTGTTAAAAAATGCCAGAAACTGATTAAAAATCCAGAAAAACTGGGACGTAACTTACATTCTTTACGCAATAGGGGATATCGACAGGATATTCTGCACGTGTCCGTTAAATTAGCTTTGGGATCCAGTGACCTGAGGATTTTACACACATACTGGCCTCTCACTGATACTGCCGATGTCTACTGAAATACATGACGATTCTTTACCAAACCCATTGGGAGTTTTGAATTTGATTTTCCTTCCGTAGTGCGACAGTGTTTTACCAGCGGACTAGGCTCCTTGAGCTAGCCGGCAGTTTAGCGGCGAGCACTCTTTGACCCATCTTTCAAAATTACGTTTTGTCCCCCCATTTTTCTTTTCTAGATTGTGGTCATGGAGTTAGTAGTCTACCTGTATGGGTTTTATTCGTATGTTTATTCTACGATAGGGAAACGGGACAGAGAAAGGGAAGGTTTGGGTACCCATAAACCGGTTTAACCCTACCGCTGGCTTTTGCTAGTGCCGGTACCAAGTCCGGCTGTCCCGAGTTCCTATCGTTGTTTATGTTTGTCTTTTGTATTTTTATTGTGGGTTTTTTTTCTTGTGCAGTTCCTTTTTCCTTTCTGGCATGTGGCTATGTTTTTCGGCCATTGTAGGTGTTTCCTGTTATCTTTTTTATTCCATATTGTTATAAAAAAAAACGATAAAAACTCATCCACTGTTATAATGGACAAAGACAAATTACATAGAAATGGGAATAATAAGTACGTGTGGCGAGCTAAAAAATATTTTGGAAGTTAATGTAATCAAATTATAATGAGATTGAAATGTTAAGCTATTAGATAACATTAATTAATTCAGAGCTAACGAATATTGAGGGAATGGCTGTTTATATAAATAGATATCATCTGCATATTGCTTTTTAAATAAGGTTAACGTGGACAATTCTGAAAGACAAATATAAAAAAAAAGAAGAACTTACAAAGTCTAAAATAAAAACAATGTCCTTTCTTAGACAAAATGAAGAAAATAGCACCATCAACTCCAGTTATCATTTTTCTAATTGTGATTTGTCTCATGATTATAAGATATCATTGTTATCGGTAATTTGTATGAAGTTTCGTTGATCTACAGAGATCCATAATGTCAGTTGCACTCAGCAGGCCGTGATACAAAAATAATGGTTCAAACGGGTCCCCGTTAAGTGCAGATGCAACGCGCACCATGTCATGCGTCGTGTTTAAAAGTTTTATCGTTTGGTGGGGAATGCATATCAATTATATAAAAATGTATTATCCATGCTAAAATAGCGTGCTTCGGTTTATAAAGGAGTTCTACTAATCATATTTGGTTTTCGATAAAAAAAAATTAATAGAAAGTGACTTAAATACGGAGTACAGCACACCAAGCATTCCCTAAACGGACTTGCTTGATACTTGCGTTTCAAAAACAAAATTATCTTTCTTCAGAACATAACTATAATGCATTACATGCATCTTATACTTATGAAACGTTAAATCATAAATTTACTTTTTATCTCTTAATTGTGAGAATCTTTTCACGCAACAATGACAATTTGTTTTCAAGTTGTGAATTTAGACATCTGGAGAACTGAAACTCGAAATGTGATATCTATATTTGTTCTATTACCGCTAAGTTGGTGCCTGTACCATTGGGTTGATATTCACAAGTCCGCTAATCAAATACGTAACCAATCATTCGGACACCAATAAAATTACAATCTTTGACAGGTATATTAAACTATACAGCATCTTTCTAATGCGAATGATTTTGGCGAATCTATTAGGTACGATTAAACTACTAGTATTTAAGCTCTCTGTCAGCTGTTTTAAGTTTTTTGTTTTGGTCCACAAAATATTTGGCATCTAACGAACTCGATATTTAGCTTTTCCATCTACTGGACTTAAGAATACTAAAATACCGAAGTTGCATAGTAGACAGTAAATTTCGTTATGCTGTACACGTGTTTCAAGGAGTAACCTCTCATCAGCAGCATTGGAATCAAATAATATTGAAAGCCATCATCCAAAAGTAGTAAACAAGAAGTACTAATTTCCAGAAATATTGTCGAAATATGAAGCCAAATCCAGTACTAAGGACATCCGCCGAGTGCCATACACAGAATTAAGCCTTAGTATTTTTAAGGGGTTTCTATTTTGATAAACAGTAAATTTCTACAAAACGCACGGTAATTTTTTTCGTGTCAGACAAGCCTAACTATAAGGCTGGTGAATACCCTCGGGGACCTCTGGTCCACCAGCAGTGGCATCGGCCCAATGGTTTCAAAATACTAAAATACCGAACTTCCATAGTAGACAGTAAATGTCGTTATGCTGTACACGTGTTTCAAGGAGTAACCTCTCATCAGCAGCATTAGAATCAAATAATATGGAAAGCCATAATTAAAAAGTTGTAAAAAAGAGTGCTTATTTCCAAAAATATCGTCGAAATACAAGGCCACATCCAGTACTAAGGATGTCCATCGAGTGCCATACATGAAATTAAGCCTTAGTACTTTTAAGGGGTTAGAATTTTTATAAACAGTAAATTTCTACAAAACGAAAGGTAATTTTTTCGTGTCAGACAAGTCTGACTATTGGGCTGGTGAATACTCTCGGGGACCCCTTGTCCACCAGCAGTGGCATCGGCCCAAGGGTGTCAAAATGCTTAAATACAGAAGTTGCATTGTCGACAGTAAATTTCGTTATGCTGTAGTTGTGTTTTAAGGAGTAACCTCTCACCAGCAGCATTAGAATCAAATAATATGAAAACCATAATCCAAAAGTAGTAAAAATAGAAGTATTATTTCCAATAATATCGTCGAAATAGGGGGCCAAATCCAGTACTAAGGAAATTTACCGAGTGCCATACACGGAATGAAGTTTTAGTATTTTAAGGGGTTAGGATTTTGATAATCAGTAAATTTCTATAAACCGGAAAAAAGTATTTTGGTCGTGTCAGACAAGTCTGACTATTTGGCTGGTGAAACCTTAGAATTTGGGACAAAATTTTAAGAAACGAACATTTCTCCTTCTCTTCTATTTTCAAGCCTTTCAAATTTCAATACAAACCTATGAAAAACCTAGAAATGGACATTTCTCGCCATATTTTTAATTGTTTGTATCTCAAAACCAAACGCATAAAGCGAATATTTTTTTCTTGTTTACTGTCCACCTTTCATTTAGTCCTATTAATGCGGAACATTTTTATGAAATTTTCATTACTTTCATTCAAAGGTGGCAACTACCTTAGTCATTCAATTTTGACCAACGGATATGTCTTATTTGTCTAACCTAAATCAAACACCATTTGTGTGAGGTGAGAAATTGTCAGTGCGTGTAGCAGCAATACGCCTCCATACAAAGAAGTAGTTGTATTCCTTAATAATATAAACTAGAGGATCAGACACTGAGCCTGTATCGCTCACCTGACAAAATGCTGAACAGCAGGGTTTTGATGTTCTGCATGTTGGCCATGTTTTTATGTGAATTTCCCATAGAGTCCAATGTTAAACTATGTTCCGTGCTGGCAGCCATGTTTTTATTGGATCAGAAAGAAATACGCAATCTTTGTTAAGGACCTTCAGTTCATCATTCCTGTAAAGTTAGTTGAATTTGCTTCAGCCGTTTCACAGGAGAACAAGAGAACGTGAATTTTCCCATAGGGTCCAATGTTAAACCTAAGTTCCACGCTGGCAGCCATGTTTTTATCGGATCAGAGCGAAATGAGCAATCTTTGTTAAGGACCTTTATTTCATCATTCCTGTAAAATTTGGTAGAATTTGCTTCAGCGGTTTCCGAGGAGAACAAAATGTGAATTTTCCCATAGGGTCCAATGTTAAACCTAAGTTCTGCGCTGGCGGCCATGTTTTTTATCGGATTTAAATGAAATGAGCAATCTTTGTTAATGACATTTACTACATCATTCCTGTAAAGTTTGGTTGCATTTGCTTCAGTGGTTTCAGAAGAGAAGATGAAAATGTGAATTTCCCATATAGGGCCAATGTTAAACTATCTTCCGTGCTGGCAGCCATGTTTTTTATCGGATCAAAACTAAATTAGCAATCTTTGTTAAGGACCTTTATTACATCATTCCTGTAAAATTTGGTTGAATTTGCTTCAGCGGTTTCTGAGGAGAAAAAAAATGTGAATTTTCCCATAGGGTCCAATGTTAAACCTAAGTTCTGCGCTGGCGGCCATGTTTTTTATCGGATCTCAATGAAATGAGCAATCTTTGTTAAGGACCTTTAGTACATCATTCCTGTAAAGTTTGGTTGCATTTGCTTCAGTGGTTTCAGAGGAGAAGAAGAAAATGTGAATTTTCCCATAGGGTCCAATGTTAAACCTAAGTTCCGTGCTGGCGGCCATGTTTTTTATCGGATCGGAACGAAATGAGCAATCTTTGTTAAGGACCTTAAGTACACCATTCCTCCAAAGTTTGGTTGAATTTGCTTCAGTGGTTTCAGAGGAGAAAATGAAAATGTGAAAAGTTTAACGAACGGACGACGGACGCCAAGTGATAGCAATAGCTCACACTGACCCTTTGGGTCAGGTGAGCTAAAAATGCCAAATTCGAAGTTTTTAGGTCCATCGTCGTATGTATATGCATTTTGGGACACATTTATAATTTGGTGTAAAAGAACAAAATACAGAAATTGCTAATAACTGAAAATAATGTTTTGCTCCACAGAAATAAGCTTATTTTGAACTCTATTGAATTTTAAAAAGCTACATGTATTTGTTTTCATAAATATCAATATGAATTGTATCGGAAAGCTTGTCGTGTTAAAATGAAATATTTCTATAACTCGAAATTTGCAATCCTTTCTACAGTTAGAGCTTTGATCTTTTCTAATCGCTATCCACTAAATGAATATTTTTGAAGATAATCTTTTCATGGTTTTTCTGCCACACGTCTATTAACAGATTATCATATTTCTGTCACAGTATTAATAAACAGCAAAACAACCTGAAAAAATGCCAATGGTGAAAAATGGTTATAACTGCACGTGGCACAATAAAACATGTTTTATTTTATTTTTATTTCATCCCTATAAATTGTACGATTCATGTGACATCACATGATATCGAAAATTAACATTTTTATAGCGTCAAAATCTACAGACAAAGCTTTACATGAAAGGAATACTCTCTATTTTTATACAAAATCTTTTGGGCGAATGAGCTGTTGATACCCCAAAGACAAAAGGTCTACCATTCTTAAAAATATCAAATAACTAAATACCGAAGTAACTGTACATTTAAATTCTGCATATACACATTTCGACAACTTATGTTTCTTTAGTGAAGATGAAATCTAAACATTTGGAAGACCATAAACTCAAAGATGTTTAAAAACTGAAAGAGAACGAACAATCAACATGAATTAAATGTAAAGCCAAAATCAGCTAAGGACATAGCTGTGCATGAGGGAGATACAAAATGACATCAAAATCGTACTTGAAAATTCCCCCCAAAAAAGTTGTATTGAGTGAATATAAACAATGTAGCATTTCATGGGCATTTACTCGGTATCCATTCATTGTTTTATAATAAAGTAACAGCAAGATACATTTGATCTTAGAATGCATCCAAATTTTATTTTCTCTAAACTTCGTCCTAAAATATTCAAAAATCGTCACATTTCTACATTCAAAGTTGTAATTTGTATAACACGCCGCCATAATAGACGTGCATACAAACAACCTTCAGGAATTCAAAAATGTATAATTTACAAGGAAAATGAAGAACTTATTCGCTATTTGTTTTCTATCAGCTTTTATACATCTTCCACTTACTGTTTTCCAAATGGTTTGATTTGTTAAGCAGCGAAGAGACAAATGTTGTCGAAATGGTCATATCGCGAAACAAATCTTTTAGTAACTTCGGTATTCAGTAATTTTTTACCATTCGTAAACTCTTTGGATACCTCGACAGTTGGATAATTTCCTATCATAAGCTATTACTTTTACTTTACTTAGGTAAGTCATAAGCTATAGTGCAGTTGTAATTTTTCCTAACTTCTTCATTTTCTGCTTTTACATATGTGTATAAATTTTGTTAATGTTAAAACAAATAAATAGCAAGAAGGATGCGTATTTTTTTTATCAACAACACGGTACAAATAATTTCAAAACATATAAAATAAAATGTTTCTCTTCAAATGAAATAAGCCGATTTGTACTTTACACATACAATCAGTTCCAACTTCGATCTCGAACGAAAAAAAATACTTTGGAAAATTCACATTGCTTTGCGACAATGGTCTCATTTAATCCTCTAAATCAGTTAACACAAATCCATTTATCCATTTACGTGGGCTAAGAACAATATTTATTGTTGGAGATTGAATTTAATACACATTATCGTTTTGCCTATAAATACAGTTAATTGTTGGTATGAAAGTAGTAAATGCAGAACTCAGAACAAGAACGATATACTGGAAGTTTACTTCAAAACGTTTCGAAGATTACGTTTTTATTTTAACAACGGTGCACAGAGAAGCTTATGAACCTATTTTGAGTGTTTAAATTTTGGACATTGTTATAACAGACCAAGTGGTATAAAAACATTTATTTAAAATGTCTCTTCTCTCAGTGTTTGGAAAAAGATGTTACAAAATCTGCCATTCCAAATATCAACATCGACCAGTACAATTTGCCTGGGTTCCTGTTGATTTAGAGGACGTGTATTCTGCTCTAGAAGAAAGGGATTTCAGTAAAGCTGTCGATCTTATAAATGGAAAAAGTACAGAAACTTTATCACGTGATTGCACTGGATTCATGCTGATATTGGTGTGCCGAACAATTAAGTTGGCAAATGAAAAAGAAGCATTGCCTTTGATCAACGTATTGATGAATAAAGGAGCCTTAATTGACATGCGTGATAACAATGGAAAAATGGCTGTTGACTATGCTGACAGTAATGGTCTGATGATAATAAAACGTGCAATATACAACAGAATGACATGCATGGTTATGCAAGATCTCTGTTTAATGTAGATCACCTCCCATCAAATTGATCTCATTTCGACTCAGTCATCGTTTGTTTCTGTGTTCTCGTTTTGGTCAAGTCTTCGGATAATACCACATATTTGTTCCTTCGATATTCTTCTGTCGTTGTTTCACAATTTCGGATCCAAATCGCTTTATATCAAGACAAACTCAGCAACGACACGTCATGCATCTCACAGCAGTGTACACTTATGATTTTGTTCTATACACGCATACTATTAGAACAAATTGTTGGATAATTTTGTGTATCCATATCTCATAAGGGACCCATATTGAATTCTTGCCATTGCCATTCGTCATATTACTTGCCATTGCCATTCGTCATATCATAATACCAACGTGGCGCCTTCCAGATGATAATGTCTGTTTTAATATTCCCATGAGAAACTGACCGAAGAAATGCTGGTTGAACATATTTCTTCAACAAGATAGAGCTTATTCACCTTTCATGGACAAGAAAAGACAACCCTTTAACGGTGAACTTTTTTGCAAACATTTTTTAATTTTTTTTTGCATACTATAAACAATTTTTCATATATTCATTTCATTTTTGTCTAAATATTTTCAAAGTTGAAAGTTAAAATAAATATGATATTGGTGTTTCGTAGCACTTTAATTATTATTTTTGTATTGACAAATATATTGTTTAACGTCCGTAGCACTGTTTCATCTGTATCAAAACAACAAGTTTTAAATACATTTTGCAACTGAAGCAACGCACCAGTTGTTGCTGTGTCAATGTTTAAGTAAAATCAATTCTGTTTGTTTTTAAATCAACAAACCAGTAGTTATAGATGGTTTTGGACTGATGAATAATATTGATCAGTAAACCTGGAGTGACCCTCTGGCAGTGTGACGGGGGTTACATGTATATATGTTACAGTAAAAGTGTATAATTAGAAATTATACATAATTACTGAAATTTTAGTAAATAAGTATAAATACTAAACCTCTTAGTAAGTATACATAATTCCTAATTCTGTCCAGTAATTATGTATAATTACTGATTTTTCTCAAAAATTTTCTACAAATTTACTGATTTGATTTCAGTAAATTTGTATAAAATTTTGAAATTGATTGTCCACATCTTTAATATTATTTATTCAATATGGTGAAATGTATCTTCTACAAATCTATATATTTAACAGCATGTGTGCAAAGTTAATGGAACTCAAATAAAACTTTTTCATTTGCTCAGTGTTGTTATTTAAGGGGGTAGACCTGGGGTAGGAGGAGATAACTCTGTTTTTAACTTTTTTATTACTTACACAAACAAATAGAATGATTACAATAGGTATTATCAAAATTTTAAAATTGTAAAAATAAATTCCACACGGCAAATAAATACCAATTTTATCATGAAAACAAATACCTAACACACAGTTATTTAAAATGGACGCATTTTAGTATACATTTTTGCAATGCTGTCCAAAGATAATGAAAAATTTCTAAAAGTCGGATTTCTTCCAAGGGAGGTAATTTATAGCACAGATTCAGCATTTTTATTGATTTTTACCCACTTTATTCTAAATTAAGAAAAAATGGGATGGTAGAATTTTCTAAAATTTTAATATATCTTACTTGTACTAGTTTTCTTTCTATTCTTAGTTTTTGGTGAAAATTAAACGACAGAATTTTTTACAAGAAGTGTTTAACAGTGATCAAAACAGAGTAAAAATTTCAGTCTGTATTATTCAGAACACCCATATATTTCAGTTCAAACTAGTATTATTCATGCTTACTTTCACACATGTATAAACTACAGAACTTTGCATTTGAAATAATTTTAGCTCAAATACAAATCTAATTAGAGCCAATTTTATACACCACAATCAAGTCCTGAACGGACCAAATAATATAAGGAAACAGGGTATCTTTGAAGACCACTAGACATAAAACGGGACGGTAAAAATTGTTGAAAATTGCTGAAAATCGACATGAACATGTGTAGTTTTAAAACAGAAAATATTAAGAAAATTAAACGAGTGGAAAATTTTAGGCTTTCCCAGGTCTACCCCCTTAAACAATCGATTACAACGCAAAAGTCTGTTAGATGGATGAAAATATATAATAAGCTCCGAAAACAGGCAAGGCAATAAGTTTACGAACAATTGAAATCTTGGTCCCATGGTATTTTTACTTTAACATTTTTAGGGAGGGGAAGCCTTTATTTTTAAAAAAAAATTACATAAAGAGAACATTTCTTTTTTGAACATGTTCACATGTAACAAACATTGTTCATGAACAGTGTGGAAAACTGTTTGACTGAGGTAAATAAATAAAAAAAAATCAGAAATTACTGTAAATTTAGTTTTAGTAGATGGCGATTTCGACATCTTATTTCTCTTCAGTGCAGCTAAAATGAAAATATTTGAAAGTCAATGACCTGAAAAGACAAGTTTGAAAGATAGGAATAGAGGCCCTTAAACATCATTGTTAGAAATCATATTTGCATGTAAGTTAAAGGCATTATTATGGATTTTTTTATAGTTGATTTTATAAACATGTCAGAATGATTGTTTCATTGATGCAGCCGTTACTAATAATACTGACGTGTATTGCAAATTATCTTTTGACTCTGTTTTATGAATAACACTGGAAATAAAAGCATTTATAGAAAATGTTAGAATCATCATCCGCCACGTTGAACTGCCTAGAACTACGGTTACGGGCACCAACATAGCAACAGTGCCATAAAACTTCCAATGCTATAGTACATGAAAATTTGGAAAAGGAATATTGTTTAGTCCATTTGTTTGTATTCATATTTGAGTCATAAAATAATTTTTGATGACAAATTCATTATTTTTGATGGGATAATTTTGAAGCGAATTCAACTTCTGCGAAATAGAATAGCCAACTGTTGAAGGTTGGGAAATCAGGATGAAAATATTATAGAACATTTTGGGCGTTGAAAATAAAATAAAATATATAAATGGGTAAACTAAGGAGTATTTCCCTCATGTTTAGCTCTGTCTTTAGCTGAATTTAGCTTTTCTATTTAGATACTTTTGTTATTTGTTCTCTATCAGCTTTTAAAAGTTTTTCGGTGAATAGGCTTCCAAAAGGTTTGATTTGATCTGCACTGATAAGACATAAGTTGTCGAAATGCGCATATGCAGAAAAAAGATTAACAGTAACTTCGGTATTTTGTTATTTACATCGGTGCTGACCCAAAAACCGATTATATTGAAACTTGAAATATCTAAATTTTACAAAATTTTGTTTTTAAACTAAAGAGTATCTCCCCCATATATAGCACTGTCCTTAGCTGAATTTTTTCCATTTAGATCATTTTGGTTTTTTGTTCTCTATCAGCTTTTACATGTTTCCCAAATGTTTTGGTTTGAACTGCACTGATGAGACATAAGTTGTCGAAATGCAGATTCAGAAAATAGATTAACAGTAACTTCGGTATTTTTTATTTATTTACAAATTAATTCTATTCAGACAGTGTATGCTTAGACATATACCACAAAATGTTAATCCTCATTTTGTTTTTATTAATTTCTTTAGTTACATTACGGGTTGTCAGACTGCTTACATAAAAAGTTTCTACAAAAAAACATTCCTCCTCGATTTGATAAGCAAAACGCCTTATTCTTCTTGTTAAAATCTATTGTGATAAAGGAATAGCATCTTTAAGACAATAGAAATCAGGACTGTAATGGTTGATAGTATCTACAATGAAGAGACAAGTTGTCGAAATGACCATCCACAGAATACAATTCAAGTTACTGCAATTTTTTAAGACAGGTCGTAATAGCTGATTCACAAGACGGAGTCTTTGAATGGGAAACAAAGGATATGCAAATGGAAAAGATGAATTAACAGCAAGTGCTCCAAGCTAGTTTTGAAATGAGATTATCCCGTGAAATAAAAAATATATATATCTTAATTTGTTGATGTAAATAAATGCAATTGTCATTTTATACCATTTAATATATATCAAATTAGACACAGGCCTCGACAATACCGTTTGTCCGATTGCCCGGGACAACTGGAAACGTCTGTCGGACAAGTGAAATTCAAGTCACTTGTCCGTTGGGACAAGTTAAAATATTTTATGATTTCAAATTCCCCATAACAATGCGTAATGAAGAAAATTCATTTATATTCCTCTAAAAGCAAAATTTTTATCATGAACTATTGAACAAAGAACGAAAATATTGACCGATTTCAACATAAACATTTACGTTTTCACTCGTGTCCGCCATTTTGATAATACTGATCGTTAGACGAAACGAAATAAAAAATACAAATTCTCAAGCGAAACGAAATTTGAAAAAAGAAACGTACTCCTACATGTTATTGATATCGATGGAACAGTTTGATTTTAGTTGAAAAACGATCAGGCACATTTACAATTTTCTTTTCAATTTATTTAAATTCAATGCAAGTGAAAATCATGAAAGTAACATAGTTTCCCAAAGTATCTGCAATTTTATAAATGAAATCTGTGTAATAGGAAGAATAGTGAAAGAAACATCTATACACAGGTCCCCAACAAACATGTATGAATCCTCACTCTAGCATTTATTGTTACTTCTGTATATTTCAAAGAATATCTGTAAACCCAATCAAGTCTGATAAGTCTTTTCATAAAACAACTATTTCAGTAATATCTAGTATCTACTAATGTGAAATACCAGATTTTCACAGAAATATGTACATACTTGTCTACTGATTTATTCAAGAATACCTAGGTACAGCTAGAAATTTTTTCTTTTGTCTTCATGTACTCTTTTTTTCAAACTACATAAGCCTATGTCAGTATGTATCATTTCTATATAAAATAGCCAATAAACTATTTTTCTTTGATTTTTGTAATTATTTCTGATACTCTTTTTTGATATCAAGTCAAATATTTTGGACAAGTTATAATTTCATTCGGACAAGTAAATCTGCAGAGGTACTTGTCCGAAAGGACAAGTTTAAAAACAAGAGGCTCTCAAGAGCCTGTATCGCTCACATGGACCATGGCCAATACATAACTTCAAATCAACTTATATGTTAAAGGGTCTCATTTTCAAACTATGTAAATAAACATTTATGTTATATGATCCAACTTTAATTTAACTATTTTCCCTATTGCATGCCATCTTGGATAAGGGATGGATCTGCAGACCACAATTTTAAAGAAAATTAAGTATTGTGCCAAAGTTCATTTCAAACTGGCCAAATGGTTTTAAAGAAGAAGATCTTTGAATGTACTCCTATATTAAACTATGTTTCCCATTGGTAGCCAATTTGCATAAGGTGCAAACTTGAAGGACATCTATTTTGAAGGGGACCATCTAAGATACACTGTGACTAGCCAAGTTGTTTCTGATAAAAAATTCTTTGCATGCTCTTTCCATACAGTCGAGTAATAAATTAAGTTCCCCGCAGATGGATGACATTTAGGCATAAAAGTCACAATACATATATATTTATTATAGTCAGCACCTCATAAGCATCATTAATGCCAAGTTCTGTTCAAATCCATTCAGTGATTTTCAAGGTTAATTCATCAACTGCTCACTAAAGGTTTTATTTACTAATATTTTTAACATTAAGCAGTCAATGAAGCTGATAAACTAATTCAACATTCATGTCAGCAGGGGTCATAGTGATTACACACTAGAGTCCCTGTAATATACACATATTTGTCTCTTGTTTTCATTATTGTTTTTCTGGAGCAGTTTGCTTGTAAATTGTGGCATGTGATTGTAGTTCCTGGCCATTGTAGGTGTTTGCTGTTTTCCTGTTTTTGTAACAATATGTTTGTATAGGAAAATCATTACAACATGAAATAAGGTAAAGATTAAGAAAGTATTTTTGCAAAAAATTGCAGAAATTTAAACAAAAACACTGTTTTTTCTCTAAATTATGGAAGAAATAATTTTTTAAATGAAGTGATCGTAGGGAATTTCTCTACAGCTTAAAAGAGAAAAGTTAACCAAAGAAGATTTTAACACAGAATTTAAAGGGAAATACCCATAACCATATGGCATTGGGGAAAAAAATGGTGAAAAACGGCCAATAAATCATACACAGGCCTTTCGATTTTCTTCAAAATTTCAGAGTATGTAGATCTTGATATGCTGAACGTTTTTTAAATTTATACTTCACCTCTATCTGTTACAGTTTTTGAAATAAAAAATAAAAAATCCGCAAATTTTGAAAAATTTACGGAAAAAGGGCTATAACTCTCAGACAGGTTTTCCGATTTTCTTCAAAATTGCAGAGCAGATAGATCTCGGCATTCTGAACAATTTTACCACATGTCAGATTTTTGATATCTGCAACGGTTTTAAAGTTATTTGCAAAAACCAGCAATTTACCCCTATGTTCTATTTTTAGTAACAGCAGCCATGTTGTTTAGTTTTCAGACTCCTCGGATACAATTTTGAAAGTACATACCCTGGTGATGATCCAGGCCAAGTTTGGTTTAAATTGGCCCAGTAGTTTCAGAGGAGAAGATTTTTGAAAAAGTTTACGACGGACGCCAAATGATGGCAAAAGCTCATCCTGGCATAGCCAGGTGAGTTAAAAAGTTATTGTAGAGGCCTGAGACATAAAAGGTTAAAAATGCCCTTTAAGGGCTTTTAATAACATTTCAGTTATTATACATAATTCCTGCTTAATATTTCAGTAATTATGCATAATTCCTGAAAATTCAATAATCATGTATAATTTCTAAACGTGTTAGTAATTATACATATTTACTGAAATTTTCAGTAATTATGTATAATTCCTAATTATACACTTTTACCGTAACATATACATAGACGGACAAGTTTACCTTTCCGGAGCACATGTTGTCACTCTATTTTTTTATAGTGCTTTAGTTTTGAGTGCTAAATTTTTAGTGTTCGTGTGTTTCGATGTGTTTCGATGTGTTGCGTCTTAAGTCTCTGTCTTCTGGTGTTCTCGTTTTTTACTTGTCTCTGGACTTTATTTATTTAATCTTGTGCTTTGTTCCTTCCGTATTCTACTGCAATTATTTCGAATACTGTGCTTAACACTGACTAGAACATTTACCCCTTTGCCTAATCTCTCCATATACTATTTCATTTAAGCATTTATGAACTTCTATAATTTTAAATGTTTCCACATGTATCCCATATAGATATTTTCTTGAAATACATGTTAATTTCATATTGACTACTAGATGATAGCATACGTGTACAATTTAGCAAATCTGTATTATCTAGAATTTGTTCATGTTTTGTGAGTTTGATAGGAGATTATTACATTCATCCAAATATTCATAGAATAATTGATTCCTATGATTTCTTGTAAAATAAAGCTCAACACGAAATGTTAATGCTTTCATGAAGCAAGTTTGATTCTCTTCACTCCTGTGATTACTGCGTTTTTTGTTAGTTGGAAATATAATCTGTCAATAGGCGTAGTTTTGTTGGTAGTCTCTGACACTGGGTTGTTCCACATATAGGAAAAAGAAGGGAGACGGGGAATGTGTCAAAGAGACAACGACCCAAAGGGGAGTAATAACAACTCAAAGCAAGCATAAGATCTTCAATGAACGGTGAGGAAACCCCACACCCAACGGCAGGTCGGAGTTGGCCCTTAAATAAAGAGTAAATAAACATTCTTCTAGACTCCCATAGACATAAAGTGAACTAACTAGAAAACAGACAAGACACACAAAGGCTAAATAAATTTCCTGACTTAGGACAGGCGCAAATCTGCTGCGGCGGGGTTAAACTTGTTTTATTGGGCCCAAACCTTCCCCCCTAGCCGATGTGATAAATAAAAAAATAACCGTAACAACAGTAAAATTCAGTTAGCAAAAGGACTGAGTCAATTGTGAAAAATGAAACTGAAAGAACTAAATATACGAACATAAACATAAAATCACAAAAGACTACTAGCAATTAACTGACATGCCAGCTCTAGACCCATTTCCAAATGACAAATAAAATTATGTACCCTCAGTATACAGCTTCCACCAAGATCCCATCCCCTGAGGAGTTTAGCATAATGATTTCATTCATATACCAGAATACTTGAATAGAAAAGACACACAAAGGCTCAATAAATTTCCTGACTTAGGACAGGCGCAAACCTGCTGCGACGGGGTTAAACTAGTTTTATTCGGCCCAAACCTTCCCCCTATAGCCAATGTGAAAAATAAAAAAAAACAATCGTAACAACAGTAAAATTTTGTTAACTTAGATTTTATAATATTTTTAAACAGGTATTACAGATATACGTATTCTAGTA
>MJUU01038358.1:24583-35641 GCA_002080025.1 Modiolus philippinarum | reverse complement strand
CTGACTGGGTTACCTCTTATAACGTCCACACCAGATGTCCAAAGTCGGCCCTAGATACATTCCTAAGCAGCCCGGTGACCATCTTTGAATGACTGCCAACAGTTTTCTGAGGCAATACTTTTGAAATCCCTCGGTAGAATGATAGTTCAGGTCTATATATGTCGCTGTCTTGAGTTCCTGACTGGGTTACCTCTTAAAACGTCCACACCAGATGTCCAAAGTCGGCCCTACATACGTTCCTGAGTACCCCGGTGACCATCTTTGAATAACCGCCACAAGTTTTCTGAGGCAATACTTTTGAATACCCTCTATAGAATGATAGTTCGGGCCTAAATCTGTCCCTGTGTTGAGTTCCTGACTGGGTTACCTCTTATAACGTCCACACCAGATGTCCAAAGTCGGCCCTAGATACGTTCCTGAGCACCCCGGTGACCATCTTTGAATGACTGCCACAAGTTTTCTGAGGCAATACTTTTCAAATCCGTCTTTCAATGATAGTTCGGGCCTATATCTGTCGCTGTGTCGAGTTCCTGACTGGGTTACCTCTGATAACGTCCACACCAGATGTCCAAAGTCGGCCCTAGATACGTTCCTGAACACCCCGGTGACCATCTTTTAATGACTGTCGCAAGGTGGTAGAATGAAATTAAGGCCCATATCTTACGCATATCTGTCGTAAGTTTCTTTAGGCAAGAATTTCATGTATTTCATACTTTCATCCAAATTAAGGTATTAATCAAAAGATAGAGTAATTAAATATTAAAACTTTTTTTTCAATATTATTTTTCGTAATTGATCGCTAGCGCTGTAAATGTTCGCTGGTCCGTCGAAGCTCATTATACTTTTGCGGTTTTTAGTCAAACCCTATAATTGTTCGCTAGCTAATTGTTCGCTGCAATTGTTCGCTAGCTTGAGTCAAGCGCAAGCAACGTAAAAAATGTGAGTGAACTAAGAATCTAGCCCGTTTTACCCGTCTCAACTGTAGTGAATAACAATTGTTTATTCTCGTTAGTCCCGTAGATAGTAGTTGATATGGGAAAAAAGCCGCAGATTTTCAAAAAAACGTTTTTTTGAAAACCTGCGGCTTTTTCCCATATCAACTACTATTGGCCGATTTTTGTTTTGCGTTGATCCATTACTTCCTGTTATTCCATTTTCTGTTGGTGGTTTATTTCGTTTTTGTCATCCTAAATTGTTTCTTTTGTCCAGTCCCTCATTTAACATCTTCAACACTTTTCTATACTATAGTCTTGCATATAACCTTAAAAACTTTTGCGTTGGTATCGCTTTTTTTATTTCTTATGTGATTCCTTCAACCCTTGTTCTTTGGTCTCTCAACTCGATCTCAGTTATATTCCTTTGTTTTGTATACTTCATTTTTTTGTCCTGTGTCCAAACGCTTCCCCAACTATTATGTTTACTTATTGCAATTCATTGTTGTACCCCGTTATTCATTTTTTATTCATGTGTATGATTTCCTTCATTGTTTCTGTATACATATGTCTATATTTCCATAAGGCAATAAATAATAAACTAAATTACAGATATACACATTTTATTATCTAAGTAATTGAGGCAGACATGGGTCGGAGTTCCACACGCCGACTATGTTAATACAGTTTTCAAATGTCTTTTACACATTAGTATTTTTGTTCATATTTCTTGGTCATTGGTATAAAAAGTTTTAAGCTTTGATGGGGATATCGACGAGTGTTACTTCCATTTCCACTTCTGTTAAGTCGAAGTCAACATTAGACGCAAGTTCAATTTCGTTCAATAATAGTTCACTGTTCAACTGATTCACTCTAAGAAACGGGATTGTTATGGCGAAGTTCATAGAATTGATGTTTATCTGAATCATGTCTTCTTGCTTGTTGAACTTTGTTAATTTTTCCAGAATATCGTCAAATATCTGAAGAAAAGTTCTGATAATTTCCAGAAAACTACTGGCATTGATGTCTTTGAACAGGACTTCGTACATAATTTGTTTGGTCCGAAATCGTGGAGCGATTTTTTGTCTTTTGATTTTTAACTCGTACATGTCTTCGGGTTTTTGGGGCTTGGTAGTGGATTCTTCTATCTGATGGTTATCTTTTGTATGGTTCTCTAGTCCAGTAGGTTGGCAAAAAGTGGCATGGCATTCCGTACTTTGGAAGTGAATATTGTCGTTGCTTCTCTTGTGTTGTTTCAGATGAGCTTTTCTCCTAAATCGCTTGGAGCATTGGTCACAGGGCAAAGGGCATGTGGTCGCTAAACATTTTGTAATGGGCCAATAGCTCTTTCTTTTCGTTAAAGAACTGGTGACAATATCCGCACGTAATGCATCTGTAAAAGACAAAGGTTATACACTATTTAATTCTGTATTATTGATAACTTATTTGTTCTCATTTACTAACTTTATTGTTCAATCAAACTTCAATTTCAAAATTTGTAATTCGCTTTATTGACATTTATTTTAAGTTCATTTACCTTTGTTCTGTTTATTTCTACTGGGAACGTCCGTTCTTTTTTTTTTTTTTTTTNTCACTAATTCATGACATTTATAAGTGTTTCGGTGTGGTGGGGGGTCGTAGGTATGGCAGCACATATGGCACTAGATTTAAGCCATACCCACGAGCCTTCACCAACACATAATGCAAAGAAAAGGGAAAGGTCTGGGTTTTAGAATAAATAAAATAAAATAGATATATTCAGATAAACTAAATAAAATTTGAGTATTGCAAACTAAATATAAAGTAAACTTAATATAAGAAGGTTTACCTGTTTTTAGAACCCACCTGGTTTGTTAAGACCTCAGGTCTCACCGAGGTGTGAGTCATCATTGAGTCATCATTGTCGTGATTTTAAAATATTTTATTATTAAACATGTAAATTAAACAAACAAAACAAGACAATGTATTACATAAAACACTTACGACATGAAAAAACAAAATATAGAAATGTTCGAACCATATAAAGAACACCATGCAAATCAATTAACTGTTTACATGGTGTCTTCGTGGAGGTCCGCGCTGAAAAAAGTAATACACATACTGACACAGACAAACTTCTATTAATTTAACATGTAAACACATATATAGATAGGACAAAAAACACACCGTAACGTCGTCGGGAAGTAGTAGCATCAGAGGCCGAGGGCATGTGCTACTGACTCCCCGACAAGGTTATTAATACTAAGTATAAACAACTAAATTTAAAAGTAACTGCATTTTTTGTTTATACTCTTGTACAAAATATTTGTAACTATTAAAAACTTTTAAATTCACACCCCCCTATATTTTCTCCATACCTATATTGATTTGGTAAAACCATATACATAGGGTTGGGTACCTTCAACAGAAAATAATAAAATACTACTGTAATTTGAACCAAAATTGTCTAATCCTGTGTTGTCTAGAATGTCTAAAGCCAAAAATTCTCTGAAGTATGTAAATCTTGTGCATTCTAGAAATAGGTGCTTTAAATTTTCTAAAGCTGAGTTACAGTAATTACATGTAGTTTTTTCCACACGTATATTCCTTTTAATTAACCTTTCTTCTGTAAGTAAGCAGTCATGTACTACACAGAAGATGAAGTCATGTATAAAATTTTGTTTTAAACTGGATAAAAACTGCCATGTATAGTTGAAATCTATTGTAGGATGATTTAACTGTATGGTATGTTTGTGTTCTGCTATTTGTAAGAGTTCGTAATAAATATTCTTTTCTGATTGATCAAACTCAATGTTACCTCGATATTCTAAATACATTTTTTTGAGTTTCATATATAAATCAGGCAATCTATCTATATTATGTACAAAGGTATTTTGTGCAAAATCTGGAAATGTATCTTTAGTCGTGAGTCCGAAATAGTAAATAAAAAAACGGGTCCAAATAGACGTGTTCCCCTTAGATTCTATTTATGAAAGATAACCTCCTCAGCAGCATGGCTTCTAATTTTGTATCTAGAAAAATTAATTTAACTCCCCCTTTTTGATGTGGCTCAGCCATGCTCTTTCTACTTAATAAATCCATATTACCCTCCCAAAAGAATTGATAAATTGCCTTCTTTATTTTACCAGATATTCAGTACTAGGCGGAATAACTCTTGCTACAAATTGAAGTTTACTCAGGATGTATGTATTTATAACTAATATTTTATGTTTAAAAGTAAGTTTTCTCTCCAACCATTTACACACTGTGTTTTGTATAGTTTTTAGTACAGGTTCCCAGTTTTTTTTGTATTTTATCTTTCCCAAAAATAATACCTAAGGCTTTCACATGTGTTTTTACCAAGTTTGTGATAATATAACATTAGTAGAACCAAACTTGAGTATTTCTGTTTTATTTTTATTTATTTTAGCACCTGAAATTTCCCCAAAATCTTCAAAAATATTTATAAAAGCATCAAAATCTCTAATATCAGTTGTAAGAACAGTACAGTCGTCTGCATGATGAAAGAGTAAAACCGGTTGTTCTAAGTTAGGGATATGTATTCCATGTAGAAAGTTATGACTTCTTATAACTGAAGCAAGAGGTTCTACAGCTAGAGCGTAGAGAGACATGGATAAAGGACAGCCTCGTCTTACAGATCCATTTATGATAATTTTATCAGTAAAACAACCATTGACCTGTACCTTGCTATAAATATTTTTATAAATTATACCTACCCACTGAATATAGAAGTCTGGAAGATTCATTTTTTCCATTACTTTAAAAAGATAATTATGCTCAATTCTGTCAAAGGCTTTTTCCTGATCAAAAGTTATCAAAAATCCATCTCTATTATTTTTCTCCATATAGTCTAATGTATCATTAATAGAAAATAAGTTGTCAAATATGCACTTACCCGGCCCTGTCCCAGTCTGTGTGTTATCTACTAAACTATTTATTACCTTTGCTAAATTTTTTGTAAGAAACTTTGTAATTATTTTGTAGTCAAAACATAACAAACTTATTGGACGCCATTGTTTTAGATCTCTTCTATCACCTTTCTCTTTGTAATTGAATGATATAATTCCTGTTTTCATACTTTCCGTTAACTCACCATGTAAATAAATATTGTTTAATACCTCTGTTGAATCCTCCCCCAAATGTTCCCAAAACGTTAAATAGAATTCCTTTCCCTTTTCCTTTTTAAGGTGTCTTATTATTTAAAGACTCTAATTTCCTCTTTTTCAATAAAAATATTCATCTCATCCTTCTGTTCGTCTTTCAGTCTCTTTATGTCTACATCAGTTAAGTATGTCTATGTCACTAATATTATGACTTGTATATAAATCAGTAAAGAAATCCTGTACTACTTTTATTACCTTCTCCTTACCTTTTACTTCTTCCCCTTCTTTGTTTATTAATACATTAATTTCCTTTTTCTTACCTCTTTTTTCCTCTACAGCTTTAAAGAATTCAATATTATCCATATCTTCTTCATAGTAATCCAATTTTGATCTGATACAAACCCCTCTTTTACTTACTTTTTCAATTTCTTCTATTTCAATTTCAATTTTTACCTGTTTTATTTTTTCTGTATCCAAAATTTCCGTTAATTCCTCAGTATTCAAAGTATTATATAAAGTGGCCAACTTACCTTCCCTTTCTTGTTTTAATGTTTTAGAAAAATTTTTAGTCATTTTTTTTATTTGTTTTTTAAATAATTCCCACCAGTTCAAAATATCATACTAACCCTTTTGTGTTTTCCAGTAGACAATATAGTTCTTAATAAAATCCAAATACTTTTCATTTTCCAGTTATCTTTATCCATGTACAATCTATCAATCCGGGACCCCCCCTTTCTGACTTTCTGACTAATTTTTTGTTTGGATACAATTTTCTATATGAATCCTCAATATTCAGTACACTTTTAATTTCTAATAATTTATTCCGAATCCGTTTTTTTTTTCATATTTTCTTTGGGACAATTTTGAAGATTAACAATTAACAATTAGCCAAAAGGGGGATGGGTCCTTAATTTTGGGCCTATCTCGCCTTTATTAATTGATTAAAGTTCTTTTAACTTCAAGTTGTAGTTCTTGGCTATCTTCTCTACAGCTTCTGCCCGATCTTCAGAGTAGACGAAGTTCGATGGATGCCTTACGTCATACCAGTAATCATGGCTGCGCTTGGTGTTGATGTACAGTTCTGGCTCTTTCTCTTTCGTTATTTCTTTGTACGCAATCCATTTCTTTTCTTTTACAAGTAGGTAGCTTTCTCTCTCTGGTAGTTCGTATATGTACGTCTCATTTGGTTACTTTAGATACCATGAAGACAGATGACTTGGGTCTTCCAACTTTAGCTGGGGTGGGGATCCGACCTACAGCCTTAGTGGTTTCTTCTGCCTTCTGATGTTTTTTCGGCACCATCTTCACTCGGTCTTCAGCTTTCTGGGTTACCGGAGACTCCTGTTGTACCAGATTGCTTGGTAGTGGAACGGATGCTTCCTGTTCCGAATCCGTTCATTTTTATTTCTTTTTTTCTTTTTTTTTCTTTTTTTCTTTAGCACTCAGACTGCATTTATAGGACAAATAATTTAACAATTTTATAATAATAACAAAGAATAACAGTATATAGATGACATAAAGATAATATTATTATTACTGCATTTTTGAATTATAAAAAATATTGGTCATACTTACAAGTATCATTGTTGCTACATATATGTCCGCGTAATATAGAGACATATAAGCGGCAGCTCATATGGCACTAGGTTCAAGCCACTTATACATCCCCATCCCCCAGACAAAACATGCAGCACCAAAAACACAAAAACACTAATTTTGTGCTCAGATAGAAAAGTCTGCTAAATTAAGGAAGAACAGATTATACTGCATGTGAACATAGATGCAAAGAAGGAAGACGGTTTTTGGAGGAAATGCTAGATATTGATTTTATTTACAGACTTACAGGTAAATAAGAAAAACAAAGTCATTATTAATTTCATAGTTTATTTTCTCCGTCATGAGACAGACACGGGTCGGAGATTCACGTGCAGTCTTTACATTGTATCTGGAGTTAAAGTCCATTCAACCCGATCTTGATTTCTTCTTCAACTTCTCAAAAGAGCTGTTCAGTGGTTCATTGGGCTCGATCTTCAAGGTGATGGTAAAACCATTCATGTTGTTAGGTTGGACTGGAGCGTCTTCTCTACTTTGATACTGGGTACGTTGATGACGTTGTAAATTATACTTTTTACTGAATATATGTCCACATTCTTCACAAGGAAACGTATGGGTCTTGAATCTATGTGTATTCATGTGTCGTTGGAGATTGTCTCGGCGACTAAACGTTTGATGGCATATTCCACAATTTGGTCTAAGCGGTTGACTTTTTCTCTTAGTCTGACAAGGAGGCGCAGTTCTGGACATTTTGTAGAGTCTTGCTGTTTTTATTCGTCTCAGCGGTTGACTTCTTTTTCAGTCTCGTGGTAAGGGCCAGTTCTGGACATTTTGTGGAGTCTTGCTGTTTTCTTTGAGTGTCTCTGTTTAGTTCCTGGAACTTCGGTATGTATAGGTAAAGTCTTTACGCGGCTGTTCAGTTCGAAGGTTAGAATCAGAATGGGAAATTTATTTATCACATCTTGTCATGTAGGCGGTTAATTGATTGACCCCTTGTCAATATTAGGGGACCCCTTAACAGCCATATCATAAGAGATCGGACTTCATAGATATGATTATTATCCCCGCACTTTCGAATGAAAGTTCGGGGATATTGTCGTTGGCCTCGTCCATCCGTCCGTCCGTCCGTCCGTCCGTCTGTCCGTCCGTCCGTCCGTCCGTCACACATCCTTGCGACGCGAACTCCTCCTACATTTTTGGATTAAGGGTTTTAATTTTGTTTTAGGAGTGTTTCATATATGCTGCAGATGCGCAATAAGCTTTCAGATTTTTGATATTGGTCTTGGTGCAAACAAGAGGCCCCAAGATGTCCATTTTGACACATGTGGCATGCGACGCGAACTCCTCCTACATTTTTGGATTTAGGGTTTTAATTTCGTTGTAGAATTGTTGCATATGGTCTGTAGATGCGCAATAAGTTTTCGGATTTTTTATATTTATCTTGATGCAAACAAGAGGCCCCAAGATGTCGATTTGACAAAGACCACACAATGTGGATTGTGACACATATGGCATGCGACGCAAACTCATCCTACATTATGGATTTAATTTTGTTGCAAAATTGTTGCATACAGTCTGTAGATGCGCAATAAGCTTTCAGAATATTGATTCCGGTTCCAACTTTGGTAAATATTCTGAAAATGTCAAAGACTGATATATTTGGACATTTTGGCATATAATCTTATATTTTGGCAAGTATTTGGAAAAAATAAAAATTCTGAAATCTTAGAATTCGAAAATGTGATTCCAATTTTGGTAAATATCCTGAAAGTCTCAAAGACCACTTATTTTTTGGAATTCTACCTGTCAACCATACTTTTAGCATTTGTTTTGATAAGGTTAATCATTTTCACCAATTGGATTTCAAAAATATTTGATTCCAATTTTGGTAAATTTCCTGAAAGTGTCAAAGACCACTTATTTTTTGGAATTATACCTAGCAACAATACTGTTAGGATTTGTTTCACTTTGGGCAATCATTTTCATCAATTGAATTTCAAAAATATTTGATTCCAATTTTGGTAAATTTCCTGAAAGTGTCAATGACCACTTATTTTTTGGAATTCTACCTAGCAACAGTACTGTTAGGATTTGTTTCCATTAGGACAATCATTTTCACGAATTGAATTTGAAAAATATTTGATTCCAAATTTGGTAAATTTCCTGAAATTGTCAAGGACCACTAATTTTTCGATATTTTACATGAAACCATAGTTAGAAAATTTTTAGAATTAGAAGAAACATTTCATCAATTTGATTTCCAAAATATAAGATTCCAAGTTTGGTAAAATTCCTGAAAGTCTCAAAGACTACTATTTTTTTGGAATTCTGCCTAACAACCATATATTCTTTAATTCTTTAAGGTAAAAATAGTGACAGTCAATAGTTTAATTTCAAAAATGTTAAGAAAAATTATACCCAGGGTCTATAGCTGTTTCCTGTGTCAAACAGGGGGTGCGGGGATCACTGTCGTTTCCGACAGTCATTACTCTATTTGGATTTAGAATGACAAAGATACCCTACATACATATATCACACAACTATTTAAGTATATTTTGAAAAATGCACTGACTGACCCCCTGTCAAAATTTGGGACCCCTCGTAGCACCCCTACTATTACAGATACGACCTCACAAATACCACCATTCAGTTAAGATGGTCAAAGTTACCCCGAATACATATATAACACTGCAATAGTACTTGACTTAGGAAAAATTGAAATTTGGGCCTTTCCCGAAATTTTGTACCCCTCGTAGCACCATTCCTATCAGAGATACGACCTCACAAATGTCACTATTCGATTTAGATGGTCAAAGTTACCCCGAAAACATATATAACATTGCTATAGTACTTGACTTAGACAATTTTGTATTTTGGGCCATTCCCGAAATTTTGGGTACCCTATCTCCAAAACGGTAAGAGATAGAGACTTGAAATCTTCACCAATCGCTGTAGAAGCTCAAAGTTACCCCTGATTGATATATACATTGTACGGGAAAAGAACGATAACTCCGGAAATCGAGAAAAACATTTGTAGAATATATGTGGACACCCCCTTTTTTACGCAGTAAAAAGCAAAAAAGTTATAAACACTTCCGGTCACGTGATTTCCCGGGACGTCATACTTCCGGTCACGTGAACTATGACGTCATACTTCCGCCAGGTCCCCTTGGTCCCCCGCAAATGCTAACTGAAAACCACATTTATACTACTAATGTTTTTTCGATTTCCGGAGTTATCGTTCGTTTCCCGTAGAATGTACATATCAATCAGGGGTAACTTTGAGCTTCTACAGCGATTGGTGAAGATTTTCCTTAGAACTGAACTTAGAAAGCAAATAAAGTCTCGCATCTGTCATTTAAGCAGCGTACGTGACCTTCTACTTTGCATACAGATGGACTGCATTCCCGAAAGCCCGCTTGAGCGATTAAAACCTATGAGAGAAAATTTTGATTTACGCTTAAATACGTTTAAAACGTGGTCGTCAAACCTGGTGAAATCCTTAGATCTCGTCCGTGATTATTTCTACTATATCGGTATGGATGACAAATGTCAATGCACGCAGTGTGGTGGTGTATTGGGTGGTTGGAGATCGGGCGATGTGGTACACATGGAACACCATAAACATTTTCCCGATTGTTCCTTCATTCAAGAATGTTTACAAAACCCTGCAGAAAACCCGGGCAATACTTGCCCAAAATACATAGAGTATGCCAATGAATCAGTTAGGCTAGAATCTTACACCGGATGGCCCGTACAACTGAAACAAAGACCAGCAGACCTTGCAAAAGTTGGACTCTTTTATTTAAACCAAGGTGATAAAGTACAATGTTTTTATTGTGGTGGAATTCTGCATGATTGGGAAGAAAAAGACAATCCTATGGAGGAACACGCGAAATGGTTTTGATAAACCACGTGTTCCACTATTCAAAACCGAAGACACTTCATTAAATATCTCATTTGCAGCTTTAAACCGACTTTCCAATGAACGTACCAATCAAATTGCAGGGTATTCAACCAATCAGATGCCTAGTTCGTGATAAAACTAGCCAATGAAATTGCAGGAAAATTGACCAATCAGAGAGCCCGTAACAAATATAACGGACCAATCACAGTCATCGATACAAATAAATTTAATTATATTAACTCGCACTCGACAGTCAGCGTGTCAGTTCCTCGACCGAACTCTCTACCGGCAATAGCTTCGAAGAAGTCAACAATCAAATCACCAGACAAAGCAAAAGTAATGTTTACAATAGAAATGGGTTAGGGTTAGTGAAATAAAGTGATTATCGATAGACTGAACTAGAAAACAGAACATGCAAAATATATTACACAATAAAGCCATATCAAAAGTAAGATAATAGAAAAAAAATGAAATGTATTGGAAGAAATACACTTAAACAAAAATAAAGCCTTGAAAGTAAAAGCAAAGAGAGCACCTCGACTACTGCAAAGATTCAAAATAA
>MJUU01038352.1:0-15232 GCA_002080025.1 Modiolus philippinarum | reverse complement strand
AATCTAATTTTTTGTAAATTTTGCTGAAAACTCATGAGTATCTCCCAAGTACAAAGCTACGTCTTTAGCTGATTTTGGCTTAACATTTAAATCATATTTGGTATCTGTACTCTGTTAGTTTTTTTAACATATCTGATTTTATGGAACCAAACGTTGAGATTTTATCTGCACTGAAGAGAAATAAGTTATCGAAATGCGCATATGTAGAAAATAACTTCACAGTAACTTCGGTATTTAGTTATTAGCTATTGAAAGCTAGTAGACAATTTAAAGAAATGATCTATTAAGTACTAAGTGAAAAAGAATCTTGAATCAGAATTCAGACCGAAACTTCAATTTTTTCTACAAGAGACTGATATCTATTAAAGAACTTCTTAATGTTCGTATGAGACGGAATTTTTTGAAGCCTTGATTAATAAGGCTGTCACGGAGATAACTATGTCTAATGAGAAAGTCTGTTTAATTTGTGCTAGCTCTCGCATAACGAATCAAGTTGCGAACTGAACATAAGCAAGAGAAGCTAGAATATTATTGTCCTTGTTAGGGAAATTGATAATGTTGAAATTAAAATCGTCCCTTTTGTTGTAAATTTTAGTACTGAGATGACTATTTTCGTCAAATTCGAGATGTAAGTCTTAACAGTATGTAGATCAAGTGGTTTCTGTCTCCTGTCTCCTTTCTTCCACCCCTTCTCCTTTTATCCCGCTCCATTCTCAAAGTCACCTATAACACTAGTACTGTCCGCATCTTATAAAGTGTTATAACAATACAATAAGACATTAGGTTCTCATCAAATAAATAAATCTCCATTCCTATGAAATCTGGAAATTCTTTTCTTTACTTCCTCATTTATTTACAGCCTCAAACAAAGGTGAAGTATTTAATTCTACATCTGAATCATGAAACAAAATGCCAAATTGATCCTCAATGTATGCCTGTCGATCAATCTGTCATTATTGTCAACATGTGTCAGTTGGGGATTAATATGATAAACTCAGCAATTGGAACAGCAATATTGCCCTCAACGAGACAACTTATTTTGAAGCTAGTTTCTCATCATACCAGTCAACACAAAGTTTACTCATGTTAACAGCACGAACAGACATGATGCATATCTTGTCATGTACAAAAGTAGAATAATTGTATTACATGATACATAAGCAATCATTCACTGTTAACCGTGACAGTCCATACTTATTATCAAGTTAAATGTGCACTTTTGAAAAACTTCGATCAAGGAGAAATGAAAAAGGGCAGGAGAAAGGGAGAAGGGAGAAATAAAATGAAAATAAGAACGGGAGAAACGACACGAAAATACACTGCTTGCTATATGCAGATGACTTAGTTTTGTTATCAAGTAGTCCTCATGGTCTGCAATATAGTCTGAACATTCTTGCAAATTACTGTGTGAATTGGAAGCTGAAGGTTAATACTTCCAAATCTAAAATTTAGTATTTAATTCAAATGGTAAAACTTTTTAAAATCATTTTACTATTGATGGTATCAGTATTGAAACTGTCAATAAATATTGCTATCTTGGTATAAATCTTAAATGTAATGGCAAGTTTTTTACAAAAGAACGAGATCAATTCCAACCCCGGCACCCCAATTCGATCCTGATGATGAACATGGCCACGACCAATTAGCAAAAGTCTAATTAGTCGAAATAGATGTTCGAAACACTTAGTGAACTCGAATTGGGGTGCCGGGATTGGAATTGATCTCGTTTTTCTGTAAGATTTTGGGTTCAGAGGTCCAAGAGGTTCAGGAGTTATGCCCCTTGAAACTTTGAAATTTTGCAAATTTTTGGGTTTTGTACTCATAACTTGTGCATGAAATAACATACTGTCTTCAAACATGGTATGTAAATTGTTTACCACAAAACACAGGCCAAGTATAGTTTTGGGTTCAGTGGTACACATTGTTGTGGAGTTATGCCCCTTTAACTTAGAAATTTTGTGAAATGTGGCGGGGTATCATGTAATCCACCATTACAATTTTTATAGTTTTTGACTGAAGTTCTTAAATCTTCACATGAATCTGAAAGCCATGGTTTTTATATTATGCTTTTTTTTTAAAATTAAAATTAAACCTTTAATGAATAGTCTCGAGACCTTTTTGAAAAGAACTTTCCAAAATACGTTAATCAAATGTTATCAACTGATTAACCATGAACTATTTTTTTTACGGCGGATTTACATGTATACCACTCAGGTTGTATATCGGACTTCTCACTTCGGAACATATCGGAAACGAAAGGAAATGGTATAAAATTTGGCCGTCTCAAACATGTATTGTAAGAAAACCTGATTGCTTCGATGATGCGTTTCCATTAATGCCAATGGATGAATGTTTATTTTTAATCTTTGTTAACATTTATTGTTTTACATGTATCTTCTCCATCACTGTAAACAAAACTTACATAACCATTTCATTCACACAATTCACACATGCAAGTCGACACTGATTTGCAGTAAACCGTCTACTGCATTATGCTTGCCCCCAAGCCCAGATAAAATTAACCGTAGACAGTGCTTGTAGAGCACAGAGTCCAAAATTGAAATGCTATAAAAACCCTTTTAAAACTAAAAGGATACTTTAGCGAAACTTTATCAAATGTTAAAAAACTAGAAAGAACCCGAGAGAATGCCCCTGAGACAATAACCTAACAGTAAGACAAAACAACTACAGTACAGGGTGTCCAGATTTCAACATGAAGAAAATTTAACGAACTGTTGCACGAGGCCAATAGGCAGAAGGCAACAGTTTGCTTTGAGTGTCTAACAAAATAGCTGTTGTCCGAGAAACCCAGTCTATAACTATTCGTTATACCTCCATGTTAACAGGACATTTTGGCCATAGCGTAACTTCGGACTTGGACATGTCGGCCATATTTCTGTTCGGTCATATACTATATATTAAATGAAAACAGTATATGTCTTTTTCATTTTATTAAACAGTGTGCAGATATTTTCATTAATTATTGGACAATAAATGTTGGTAAACCGTAGTTTTAATGATTTTTTTTACAGAAGTTATAATCGTTTGTCCAATTTAAAAAAAAAATATTAAATTTGTGATACGTTTTTACAGGTTGTTTGATTGGTTCTGGGATATATTCGTGACAGATTTGTTCCCAAATAAATTCTTTGAACTTGTATTGAGAATTTTTTAAAAATAATTGACGGTTGTCAATTGTACACACCTCTTTATCTAATCCAAAGCCTGAGCCTAAACTAAGGCAAACAGCAGTTTCTGCAACCGTCTTAGATTGATACTTGGTAATACTGACAGTTAACAAACCTATGATGTTCATCAACGTCTCTTATGTTTTAGCTCAATTTATATTATTAATATAAATAAGGTTTCACACAAAACATATTTATGTCATGGCCGAAACGTCCAGGTCCGTAATTGCACATCTCGAAATTGTTAACAGCAGATGTCATGCGTAAACATCTGACGTTGACCAATGGAAAGCAGGACGGGGGCAACAGATCATCAGCGGTCAACAGATCAAATGTCACTTGTAACATTATAAAACCACGGCAGTTTAATACCGAAGGAACAAGGAAAGTGATGACTACAAAAATCGAAGTCCAAAGACATGGCAAAAACGGTAACAGATAAAAACAAAGACAAAACAAGGACGTGAGACAGCTACAATGCACGGAAATAAAAAGATAACATTAAGAACTAAGGCACTCATAGTGTGAACTCCCATGAAAATCGGGAGTGACATCAGGTGCTACGGAAGGGTAAGCATGTCCTGCTCCGCTAGCGGCACCCGTCACACTATCAGTGAGTCAATCCAGGGTTGAGTCAAATCCCTTGAAGACGTGAAATCTAGCTGAAAATGTCCGTTTTCATTTGGGACACAGACACGTTATATCTGTCAATGATGTCATGGTGACGGCCATAGAATTTCTAACAGAATGAAAGTAACAAAGGCTGAACAAATCCTTGACTAAACAGCTTTTGGGACAGTGTTTTTGCTCTAACTAAAAAGTCACTGTATAAACTGCATGCCCGACAGTACCGAATCAACTGTGAAATGTACACTCCATAGGCTGGAGAGGTAGGTATATTGCTGCTCATAAAGGGAAAGTTCACAATTGGGAAATTAAAATCATCACGTTTGTCATACAGCTTAGATTTCAAACGTCCATTTTCGTCAATGTAAATTAAAAGATCTAAGCACGAAGCTAAAGTAGGTGTATCAGTAGTCTATTAAATTTCAAGCTTATTGAGATAGATCTGGTGTAAATATTCCTTGAATTTTGGATTATTCAGAGAAAGTACATCGTCTATGTAGCGGAAGCTGAAATTAAAGAATTGGGCTAAATGTTTTTGTTTTTTTCTGTGTAAGCCATTGTAAAAACTTCGCCTCATACGAGAAAAGGAAGAGATCAGCTAAAAGTGGCTCGCAGTTAGTTCCCATGGGAATCCCGATTATCTTTTGAAAAACATGGCCTCCAAATTCGACAAAAATATTATCTGTTAAAATTCCAACATCCTGATTACGTCATTGTCGGTGTACTTCTTGTTTGACTCAATGTGGTTTTTTACAAAATATGTTTTGTCTTTCCCTTCTACTAAATAAGTGTATCTGCGTTCTCCGTTTTTAGTGCAGAAGCATTGATGTATCAAATCCGAAATTACTGTTTTCAATTTATTGTGTTGCAGGGTAGTATTAAGAGTAGAAAAATCAAAGGTTTGTATGCTGTGGCAATGGGTAAGACTGCTAGAGGATAGCTGTTCGAGAAGATCTTTAGACTTTTTTAGAATCCACATCTGATTGACGCCGCTCGTGGAGTAGACTTTATCACAGTAACTTTTGAGGCCATCTATGACTCCGGTCAATAAAGTAGAAAAGAGCTTAGAAAGTGGCTTACTGGTGCATCTGGAAGACCCAGCAATGAATCTCTGTTTGTATGGGTTCTTATGACGTTTAGGGACCCAGTAGATGTAGGGGAGTTGATTGTTATCATCATCCGCTTTGATGCCAAAGGATGCTAAAACAGAGTTATGATTTTCAATAATCTCCTCCCTTGATAGTGTAGTGGGAGTATAATAAGTAGGGTTTCCTGATGAACTGTCAATTCCCATCTCCTTAACCAGACAGTCAATATATAGTGTTTCTTACACACGAACAGTATGTTGTTAGAAGCTTTGTCTGCAGGAACAATGACGTAATTTCCATGGAGGTTGTCCATAGTTTTTCTAACGAGGGGATCTTCAAATATACTGGGATTTCTCATCTGGATTTCATTGATATTTTCAAACGCCGAATACGATTCATAATTAAAAAATATAGTCCGAAATTGATGTCAATATAAGGATTTATATCTCACCTGACTAGAACATATTGACCGAGGACACAGTCTAAGGTCAATATACTCTAATCAGGTCTACAAAATTCATGTATGGACCATACTTGCCAGACTATATTTGTTTTATTATTTTATGACATTATTCTTGCTTTACTAAGTTTTCTTTTCCATTTTCTTCTCGGGCTTGAACTCCACTGACGATTTCGTCAGAACGAGCTTGTTCTCCTTTCATATCAAAATTTCTTCGTGAGCTCCATGAAGCTTCAACTTCCTTCCGGTGCGCGCTACGCGCGCTTAATCCTACACATAGGTAACGGAAGTTGAAAGAAAAATAGAAACACGGTATCAGTATATGATGATCAAATTTTGACATTTGTTAGTATTTATGGGGGGCGTAGCCCCCCTAATATTTTGGAAAGTTTTAAACAATTTCCAATGTGTTTTAGTAATGAAACGGAGAGGTTTTGCCTTAACGATTGAAAAATACTTCGTTCCACAATTTAACCTTTAATTACATTGATTGTTCGAGTTATCTTTCTTACATCAAATTTGCGTAATTTGACATAAGATGCCTATGGCACGCGATAGTAACAAAATTGCGGTATACCTAGTATTTCGAACGAAAACTAGGGGTTTTCGTGCGAAATACCCGGTTTACCGCACGTTAACTAGGGGTTTTCGATCGAAATTGAACGAAAACTAGATGTTTCCGACGCAAACCCATAGTTTCCGATCGGTATCGGTAAATTCGAGTTTAAGCCGAAACGCTATTCATAGCCAATTAGAAACGAGAAACGGAAATCGCTATACGATACTAAACGTTCGTCCAATCAGAAACGGAAACCGGTATTCAGAGTTTAATTAAACCAATCATAATCGTTTAATTTATTTATCGCTTATAATTCTCTCTTTTTTTTTTATTAAACTCTCGTAATTTTTATTTATTACATGCATTTTGATATTATAAGTTAATAATCAAATACACACTTTGGGAGTGCGAATGGATATCAGATTCGCGGGTCATGGGAAGGTTCGATCTCGACTGTCTATATTTACCTTAACCAGTTGAAAGATGTGAATATCGCCGTTTTAGACTTAGTTTAAAAAAATATTCAATTTAAAAAAATCTCTAGAGCAAAGATTTTTATTTTGATATAATTTGATGAGTACTCTGGTTCGAAGAAATTTGGCATAAAATAGGTACATCTGTGTATGAAAAATAAATAATTTAATTAGCGATTAAAATAACAAAAACTCATCTCAAAAATGATCAAAACAATTCAGTGTTTTAAAACTTTTACTTAATCATAGCATTTTCAAGAATTTTTTTTAATTCGCGAAGTTGCAAATTTCATGGATTTTAGCATTTAAAAGGTATGAAAAGTAAAATTTTAAGTTAACGGTTTAAACTCACTCTTTAAAAATGACAAAAACACTAAAGTGTTATGAAAATTTTACTTCATAATATCCTCTCAAAAGAGTTTGATATGTTGCGAAATAAAAAATCACCACATGTAGCATAAAATAGGTATGAAAATAAACATTTTAAGGTAGTGGCTTGAACACAGTCTTTAAAAATGACAATAACTATTCAGTGTTTTGAAAATTTCACATCAAAATATATTTTCGAAGGAGATTTATAATTCGCGAAGCAAATTTTTCATCAATTTTAGCATTAAAAAGGTATGAAAAGTACTATGTTTAGTCTGCGGTTTAAACTAACTCTTTAAAAATGACAAAAATAGTGAAGTGTTTTGAAAATTTTACTTCATTGTACCCTGTGAAAGACTTTGATATGTTGGGAAATTAAAAAAATCATCAGATTTAGCATAGAATAGGTATGAAAAGTAAGATTTTTAATCAGCAGTTTAAACTCAGTCTTTAAAAATGACAAAAAAATCAGTGTTTTGAAAATTTAACATCATAATATCCTTTTGAAGGGGTTTTATCATTCGCGAAGCAAAAACTTGATGAAGTTAAGCATTAAAAAGTATGAAAAGTAAAATTGTTAGTCTGCGGTGTAAACTTGCTCTTGAAAAATGACAAAGAAAGTTTAGTGTTTTGAAAATTTTGCATCATTATATCCTTACGAAGGAGTTTGATATATTGCGAAATAAAAAATTTTCAAATTTAGCATAGAATAGGTATGAAAAGTAAGATTTTTAATTCGCAGTTTAAACCCAGTCTTTAAAAATGATAAACCTATTTCGTGTCTTGAAAATTTTTCATCGTAATATCTTTTCGCAGGAGTTTTATAATTCATAAAGCAAAAACTTTATGAAAAAAATTAAGTGTTAGAAAAATTTACTTGATTATATCCTTGCGAAGGAGTTGGATATATTTCGAAATACCAAAACCATCAAATTTAGCCTAGAATATACAGGAAAAGTTAGATTTTTAATCAGCGGTTTAAACTCAGTCTTTAAAAATGACAAAAACAATAGGAAAAGATAAGACATATTTTGTAAAGAACCATACTGAGTCAAACGAGAAATACAGTGAAAATGACGTGATTAAGATGCTTGAATTTTTGATCGACAACATTCTTGTTGAATGTGGAGGCCGTGTTTTTCAACAGACAATATGATTCCTATGGGAACAAATTGTGCGCCACTTTTAGCTGACCTTTTCCTTTTTTCGTATGAAGCAAAATTTTTACAAGGGCTGATACAATAGAAAAAAAAAACAACTAGCCCAGACTTTTAATTTCAGCTTCAGATATATAGACGATGTACTTTCTCTTAATAACCCAAGATTTAAAGAATATCTACATCGTATCTACCCCAATGAACTTGAAATTAAAGAGACAACCGATACACCCGATTCTGCCTCATACCTTGACCCTTTGTTATACATTGACGAACATGGACGTCTGAAATCTAGATTATATGACAAACGCGATGATTTTGACTTTCCAATTGTGAACTTTCCCTTTCTCTGCAGCAATATACCTGCATCCCCAGCATATGGAGTATATATTTCACAATTAATTCGTTACTGTAGAGCGTGCAATACATACAGTGACTTTGTGGAAAGAGCAAAAGCACTGTCACAAAAACTGCTGAGTTAGGGATATGTTCAGCCTTTGTTACTTTCGTCCCTTCAGAAATTCTATGGCCGTCACCACGACATCATAGATAGATATGAAATGTCAGTGTCACAAATAAAAACTGACATTTTCAGCTAGATTCGCGTCTTCCCTGATTTTGGGGCCGTGTTTTTCAACAGACAATCGGGATTCCCATGGGAACTAACTGCGCGCCACTTTTAGCTGATCTCTTCCCTTTTTCGTATGAGGCGAAGTTTTTACAAGGGCTTACACAGAAAAAACAAAAACATTTACCACGGTCCTTTAATTTCAGCTTCCGCTACATAGATGATGTACTTTCTCTTAATAATCCAAAATTCAAGGAATATTTACACCAGATCTATCCCAATGAGCTTGAAATTAAAGAGACTACCGATACACCTTCTTCAGCTTCGTATTTAGATCTTTTAATTTACATTGACGAAAATGGACGTTTGAAATCTAAGCTGTATGATAAACGTGATGATTTTAACTTCCCAATTGTGAACTTTCCCTTTCTGAGCAGTAATATACCTACCTCTCCAGCCTATGGAGTGTACATTTCACAGTTGATTAGTTACTGTCGGGCATGCAGTTTACACAGTGACTTTTTAGTTAGAGCAAAAAAAAAACTGTCCCAAAAGCTGCTTAGTCAGGGATTTGTTCAGCCTTTGTTACTTTCATCCCTTCAGAAATTCTATGGCCGTCATCATGACATCATTGACAGATATGACGTGGCTGTGTCCCAAATGAAAACGGACATTTTCAGCTAGATTTCACGTCTTCACGGATTTGACATAATCAGATTTGACTCAACCCTGGATTGACTCACTGATTGTGTGACGGGTGCCGCTAGCGAAGCAGGACATGCTTACCCTTCCGGAGCACCTGATGTCACTCCCGGTTTTCATGGGAGTTCACACTATGAGTGCCTTAGTTCTTAACGTTATATTTTTATTTCCGTGCATTGTAGCTGTCTCACGTCCTTGTTTTGTCTTTGTTTTTATTTGTTACCGTTTTTGCCATGTCTTTGGACTTCGATTTTTGTAGTCATCGCTTCCCTTGTTCCTTCGGTATTCTACTGTCGTTGTTTGACGTTACCGGTTTTGACTTTACCCTGGATTGACCCACTGACAGTGTGACGGGTGCTGTGCACAGAGAAGGACATACTTACCCTTCAGGGGCACCTGATGTCACTATTGTTTATTGAGAGTTCACACTGTTAGTGCTTTAGTTTTTTTTGTTGTATATGTAATGTTCGTTTGTTTTGTGGGCATGTGGTGTCTTTGGTCTTCCGTCTTTTGGTGTTCTTGCTTTTGTTTTGCCTTGTCTCTGGACTTTGATTTGTGTAATCTTGTGCTTTGTTCCTTCGGTATTCTACTGCCGCTGTTTCGGTGATTTTTGTATTTCGCAACATATCAAACTCCATGAGGATATAATGAAGTAAAATCTTCAAAACACATAACTTTTTTGACATTTTTAAAGGGTAAGTATTAACCGCAGACAAAACATTTTACTTTTCATACCTTTTTAAAGCTGAAATTCATGAAGTTTTTGCTACGCGAATTATAAAACTCCTTCCAAAGGATATTATGATGTAAAATTTTCAAAACACTGAATTGTTTTTGTCATTTTTAAAGACTGAGTTTAAACCGCTGATTAAAAATCTTACTTTTTATACCTATTCTATGTTAAATTTGATGATTTTTTTTCGCAATATATCAATCTCCTTTGCAAGGAAATATTGAAGTAAAATTTCAAAACACTTAATTGTTTTTGTCATTTTTAAAGGGTAAGTTTAAACCGAAGACTAACAATTTTACTTTTCATACCTTTTTAATGCGAAAATTGATGAAGTTTGTGCTTCGCGAATTATAAAACTCATGCGAAAAGATATTATGATGTAAAATTTTCAAAAACACTAAAAAGGTTTTGTCATTTTTAAAGACTGAGATTAAACCGCTAATTAAAAATCTGACTTTTCATACCCATTCTATGTTAAATTTGAAGATTTTTTATTTTACAACATATCAAACTCCTTCACAAGGATATAATGATGTAAAATTTTCAAAAGACTTCACTATTTTTGTCATTTCTAAAGAGTTAGTTTAAACCGCAGACTAAAAATTTTACTTTTCATACCTTTTAAATGCTAAATTCATCAACTTTTTGCTTCACGAATGATAAAACCCCTACAAAAGGATATTATAATGTAAAATTTTCAAAACACTGTTTTTTTTTGTCATTTTTAAAGACTGAGTTTAATCTGCTGATTAAAAATCTTACTTTTCATACCCATTCTATGCTAAATTTGAAGATTTTTTTATTTCCCAACATATCAATGTCCTTCACAGGATATAGTGAAGTAAAATTTCAAAACACTAAATTGTTTATGTCATTTTTAAAGGGTAAGTTTAAACCGAAGACTAAAAATTTTACATTCCATACCTTTTTAATGCAAAAATTGATGAAGTTCGTGCTTCGCGAATTATAAAACTCATGCGAAAAGATATTATGATGTAAAATTTTCATAAGACTGAATTGTTTTTGTCATTTTTAAAGACTGAGTTTAAACCGCTGCTTCAAAATCTTACTTTTCTTACCCACTGACAGTGTGACGGGTGCTGTGCACAGAGCAGGACATGCTTACCCTTCCGGAGCACCTGATGTCATTCTTGTTTATTGAGATTTCACACTGTTAGTGCTTTAGTTTTTTGTTTTGTATATGTAATGTTCGTGTGTTTTGTGGGTATGTGATGTCTTTTGTCTTCCGTCTTTTGGTGTTCTTGCTTTTGCCTTGTCTCTGGACTTTGATTTTTGTAATCTTGTGCTTTGGTGGTTTGGTTTTCTACTGCCGTTGTTTCATACCTATATATAATGATTTTTGTATTTTGCAACATATCAAAAGCCTTTGCAAGGATATAATGATGTAAAATTTTCAAAACACTAAACTTTTTTTGTCATTTTTCAACAGTTAATTTACACTGCAGACTAAAAATTTTACTGTTCATACCTTTTTAATGCTAAAATTCATCAAGTTTTTGCTTCGAGAATGATAAAACCCCTTCAAAAGGATAATATGATGTAAAATTTTTAAAACACTGATTTTTTTGTCGGTCATTTTTTAAGACTGAGATAAAGCTGCTGATTAAAAATCTTACTTTTCATACCTAGTCTATGCTAAATGTGATGACTTTTTTATTTCCCAACACATCAAACTCCTTCACAGGATGTAATGAAACACTTCACTATTGTTGTCATTTTCAAAGAGTTAGTGTAAACCGCAGACTAAAAATTTTACTTTTCATACTAAAATTCATGAAATTTCTGCTTCGTGAATTATAAAATTCCTTCGAAAGGATATTATAATGTAAAATGTTCAAAACACTGAATTGTTTTTGTCATTTTTAAAGACTGAGTTTGAACTGCTGATTAAAAATCTTACTTTTCATACCTATTCTATGCTAAATTTGATGATTTTTTAATTCCCGACATATCAAAGTCTTTCACAGGATACAATGAAGTAAAATGTTCAAAATACTTCACTGTTTTTGTCATTTTCAAAGAGTTAGTGTAAACCGCAGACTAAAAATATGACTTTTCATACCCTTTTAATGCTAAAATTGATGAAAATTTTTGCTTCGCGCGAATTATAAATCTCCTCTGAAAGGATATTTTGATGTAAAATTTTCAAAACACTGAATAGTTATTGTCATTTTTAAAGACTGTGTTCAAACCGCTACCTTAAAATTTTTATTTTCATACCTGTTTGATGCTACATTTGGTGATTTTTTTATTTCGCGACATATCAAACTCTTTCAAGAGGATATCGTGAAGTAAAATTTTCATAACACTTTATTGTTTTTGTCATTTTTAAAGAGTGAGTTTAAACCGTAAACTTAAGATTTTACTTTACATACCGTTTAAATGCTAAAATCCATGAAATTTGCAACTTCGCGAATTATAAAAATCCTTGGAAAGGATATGATGAAGTAAAAGTTTTAAAATACTGAATTGTTTTGATCATTTTTCAGATGAGTTTTTGTTATTTTAATCGCTAATTAAATTATTTATTTTTCATACACAGATGTACCTATTTTATGCCAAATTTCTTCGAAACAGAGTATTCATCAAATTATATCAAAATAAAAATCTTTGCTCTAGAGATTTTTTAATTGAATATTTTTTAAACTAAGTCTAAAACGGCGATATTCACATCTTTCAACTGGTTAAGGTAAATATAGACAGTCGAGATCGAACCCTCCCATGACCCGCGAATCTGATATCCATTCGCACTCCCAAAGTGTGTATTTGATTATTAACTTATAACATCAAAATACATGTATTAAATAAAAATTACGAGAGTTTAATAAAAAAAAAGAGAATTAGATTAAACGATTTTGATTGGTTTAATTAAACTCTGAATACCAGTTTCCGTTTCTGATTGGACGAACATTAAATATCGAATAGCGATTTCCGTTTCTCGTTTCTCATTGGCTAAAACTATGAATAGCGTTTTCGGTTTAAACTCGAATTACCGATACCAATCGGAAACTATGGGTTATCGCCGCAAACCCCTAGTTTCCGTTCAATTTCGATCGGAAACTAGGGTTTTCGGCGAAATACTATGTATACCGGTCGGAAACCCTAGTTAACGTGCGGTATACCGGGTATTTCGCACGAAACCCCTAGTTTTCGTTCGAATACTAGGTATACCGCATTTTTGTTACTATCGCGTGCCATAGATGCCATGTGCTCAAATTCCGTTATGATTATTGGTAGCACGGTACAGTTTTAAACATATAACTGGTTTTTCCCTTTTGTGTACCCAAGATTGTATAGAGGAGTGAATACTGAAAGCTGAGTTCTGATTGGTTATTAAGTATAATATTCATGCTATATTTTTTTTCAAATAGACATATTATCTATAATTAAGAAAGTATTAAAGAAATTTTCATGTGCCCTTAATTAATGGAGATAATTTTTTTAGAATAATTAGTAATATGCCTTCAATGCAACTTACACTGACGGGCAGTGCGTACTTTGATTAGAGACTCTTTAGGGAATTGGTCATGACTATATTTCACTCGTATTTTTTCAAAGTTAAATGAATGCTCTACAAAGGAGCATACTACAATATCCCGGTTAAAAGTTATGAATGGGTGAAAATCTTGAAAATGTAAGTACTGTTGCCTCTGGAAAAAGAAACTGTACCGTGCTACCTATTTATCTGTGTTGAGTTGAAATACGTCTTGAAAGTAAATACTCTTCCGGTTTGTAAATAAATCCGGGAAATAGTTAATAGTAACTAGGAAATAGTAAATTAATCACGCTAGCCGACTATTGTTACGTTCTCAGTAACATCTTGTTATTCCTTTTTATCATTTGTTTAGTAATAAATACAGACGTTTTCAATATGTGATACAGTGCATAACGTTCATTTCGTATTCAGATTATGACGTCATACCCTTTATCGCATACCCTTGATGACATGGCTTACCCTTTTTGGGGGGGCAAAAAGTTTTTTGGGGGTAGGATAACAAAGATTTGTTTGGGGTGAAATTGTTTTGTGAGGATCAGTTAAAAAATACTATCAAACTTTTTTTCCTTTACATGTTGGATTTAGTCCAAAACTTCTAGTCTTTTTTTGACAGTATTTTTCCGGATTAGTCCACTGTTTTAATATATGATAAACTGTATAATGCATGGCAAAATCCGTATCACATGCCGTATCATCCCTCGACCAATATCAGCCCTCGGGCCAGAGGCCCTCGTGCTGATATTGCTAACTCGGGATGATACGACATGTGATACGGATTTTGCCATGTATTATTCCCTATAGAGCACTTTTGGTAAGGACGGTTTCGTTTTGTCCCAGAGATCAGATTTCGGTCTGTTCTCCTTACCTTTGGTTATTTTCAACTAAACTATTTATTTAAATAGGTATTTTAATAATATTCTGGGAGATTTAACAATGCTAGATATTCTGGTATTATTTCAGTCATTAAGCGATGAAGTTTGCGACTTGAACCACCGGAACATAGACGGTATTTATAGTATTCTAAGAGTCCCGGTAATTGTCCTGTTTTGAATTACATTTATTTTTAAATTCCAAAATACAAAAATACCAAAGTTGCAAAAATGAACGGTAAATTTAGTTAAGCTGTACACGTTTTTCAAGGATTAATAAGGGATATTAATTGTAGATTTGGGTTGGGCTAACATATTTTTACATTTTGCCAGTTGTGATATTTTTCAATTAATTTGTAAAAGACTGTGATATATTTTTAACTTATGATAAATATGAATTACTAGTATTTTATTATTTGTTGACAGGAATAAATTATTGATTTGTACACTGATTTATCTTAATTTGTGCCATCCAGTTATTTAGTAAAGTTTTTCCATTTATGGAATCAAACCACAAATTCCACCAATCAGAGTTTGAACGTATGAGAAAATTGACCTTTTGAATCTAAAGATAGACTTTGTATTCTTGCACTTTTAAAACTATTCAAGGGAATTTGATGAATAATACACCCATTTAAACATTGATATATTAGGTTCATTTCAATACCAAGGTCAATTGTCAGGTGCAATTTTAGATCACTTAAAGAAGGGGAATTCCCAATGACTATTTTTGCGCAATGTTGTGACGGCATGGTACGTATTTATAGGTGGCTTATCCCGACACACCGGGAATCTCTTAATATTTCAGTATTTTGACACTGGAATGGCACTTTTAGGCCATTTTAATGATTTTGTGCACAATTAATAGGAACTTTGTAAAATAGATTGAAAACATCAAATGCAGGCCGATTTTACAAAAGAA